>APFE030902874.1:0-10073 GCA_000404065.3 Pinus taeda | reverse complement strand
TTTCAAATTTTATAATATTTTACATTCTTTTTATTATACTCATTCACTATTAATTAATTGCATACATGAAATTGAAAATAAAACATATAAGAAAATCATATGTCATAACATAAAAATAAAGGTTTATATTTTCTTTTTTTCTTATGGTTTAGAAATTTTATATATATTAACATTGAGTGAGGAAATCTTAGGGATGTTGTGGCAAATATGGACATTAATGATACTTTAGATAATAAAACTTTACTGTATAGAGAAAATATATTAATACATTTACATTAGCCAAAAAGTGTTATAAATATAAATATATAAAGGTGTGTTTAAAGATAGGAAAAATATCTTTGACACACAATTTATTTGGTTGAGGGAGTATCTTCACCACACATGAATTTAGGAAGTTACTTAGTTAGAGAATTAGACCAACTATGCATCATGGTACTCACAAGAGCATGATTTCCTCAAAATTGGTAATGGGGCGATCATGAATGTGTTCACATTCCTAGAAATATCTATGCATTCGTGTGTGTCTAGCCTCAATAAGGCCCAAGCTTCCAACCAAGACACTAGCGAGGATATGATCTTAGCATGGCTTAGGAATGCGTTGATATTATTAGGAACAAGCAACATGAGGAGAAGGGATTCACATCATTATGGATGTAAACTATGTCTAAAAAATCACAAAAGATAACTCGGTCCTTTTCATGTTTAGAGAGTTTGAAAAGGGACAAAAAGGAAACTCCAAAAGTTCTTTTTCATAGATTAATCTCTCAAGTCCAAAAAAGCGTAAAATGATATGAGAGATATATCATTTTGAATCCTTTAACGAGCTAGCAAAGACAAGCGCTCAACAATTTTTTCATGTTTAGAGAGTCTGTAAAGATCTTAAAGAGGACTCCAAAGGGGTTCCTTTTTCATTTTTAACAAAGCTCAAAAAAGAGATAAAAGTTTGCTTTGTGGTCAAATATGTTCAATTTACATTTGAGCATGTCAAATTATGCATTTCAATTGTAAAGCCTACTCAAAACACCATCAAAATAGATTAAAAATACCTATTTCATGGATAAACTGAATAAAAACTAATGTTTACTTGATTAATGTGTGAGAAATAAACAAATAAACAAGTTTAACCATTCATTTTTACCATTTCACACTTACCCTTTGATTTTGGTGCTTTGGAGCAGTTTTTACCTCGAAGTTCACCAGATGATTATGGAGGATTAAGAGGACCATTCCTCATTCCGTCCAGACCAAGTAGGAGCTATCTATATTTTCCTTCATTTCATTCCATTCATTTTAAATTTCAAGAAAAAAATTTGAGTTTTTGAGGCCCCTAGGGTTTCAATTTTGAACTCTGGGATCAGCGCACACTTTCAAGATCGAAAGTTGCACTACATTGCACCCACATAGAAGGTTGCATGCATTGCAGTGCACTGTCTCTAAGGCATGGGTGCGCTGGGTGCAAAACCCAAATTCAGGTAGCTATTTCTCCCAAATTTTGCTCTTTTTTTTGCAAGAAATGGATCCTAATTTGTCTAATGGTAGTATTGCAGACATTCATCAGACAAAAATGGTGATTATATGGAGAGAATGAAGGCACGAAGAAAAATATAGGATTTCCCTAAATAATCATGGTATGGTTTAAGCCCTAAGGAATTGCAGGTTACTAAAGTATTTCCGACTATCTAGCATGTGACAACACATTGAGCTTTTACATTTCCTTGTTCGTTCATGGGATCCTACTGAACACGCCTTTCACATTAGGGACAAAGTGATCCCATTTACCATTTATGACATCTACCTTCTGACTAGACTATCGAGGTGGGGTGCCCCCATCTCACTATGTAGATTTTCCAAACAAGGTGAATGAGTGAGAGACTGCATATGAAAGTTCTACTGGGAAGCTGCACAACCTAGCAGATACAGAAAGAGTGACATTAGGGATGTTAGTGATTTACCATTGATGATGATCCTCTTGATGATGAACTAATGGGGTTTTACACTTTGATGTTGGGAAAAGTATCAAGAACCCACGTCATAAAACCTCAACGAAATCCCGCCCTACAAAAGGACCATAAGCATTACCCCCTAATAGTTTTCAAATTACTTTTATAGGTTTGGACACTCCCCTCCCTTTAAAACCCTAAGAAAAACATTTTCTAGTAGAAAGCGTGCCTTTAGATAGCCCCAACAAAATATACAATCCCGTGAAATGAGTGAAATACGAGCATAATAGCATGAACGGCCAAATTGTAAGGCATCAAAGAAGTCAAGAACAAACTAAGTACAACTATGGCAAGTGGACGACCTTGTGGAGCCTTCAAGTTCTTCACGAAAAGGTGTTTGGAGAACTGCTTTTCACACCCCATTTCAACGGTGACGAAACAATGGTTGATTAATTTTGTTCTATAAATAAAGTATTTGGACATATCAATTTTTCTAACTTGTTGCAACAGCTACCTATGAATCAACGACATGGCACGGTGGTGTGCATGTTATATGAGGCATAGGCTCGGCTCCGAGATCCTGTGCACAGTTACATTTCTATTATTAATGCCCTCCAATAGGAGGTATGTAAATATTCATCATAGAGCATGTATTTTCTGATCAAAAAAACATCATTGTACGATTTTTAATATTTATAACCAGACTAATTCAATTATTTTTTTCCAATACAGAATGAAAGTTTGAAGGAGAGGCTATCTCTTACTTGCCCTCAGCTCGCAGAGTGTTGGAGCCTAGTCGAAAGTTTGAAGGGGAAAAATGAAAGTTTGCTGGAGCAGCTAGCTCTTACTCGTGCTCAGCTCATGGAGTGCTCGAGCCCAGTCGAAGGTTCGTGCAATATCCAAATCGCTGACTACACACATGAAAACCAATCCAGGCTACCATATTCAATGCCCGGCGGGAATGAAAAGATCATTGAACAGAATCAGCAATATTCTATTTGGGAAGACCATCAATATGCCATTCCCAAAAATGTCACGGACAATGAGTACGCGTTGCAGCCTATGCTGTCGCAGCCTGTGTTGTCGCCGGCAGCCGTGGTAGAAGGTATGAGTTGCTTTCCAAGCTATATGCAGGGAGAGGGCATGAGAAACCTCATTAGCGACATTTCTTCCATGGAGAAAAAAAACACAAGAATAGATTTGGGTGTCTTCCACTCAAGAAGAGAAAAGAAGGCAAAGGAAAGAAAATATCAAGCAAGGAAGAGGAGGGTCTAACATCTACAATAATAATATTTGCAGGCATCGATTTGCATGTGTGACTTGCTTGCTATATTTAGCATGCCCGGTTATGAATATATGTTATTGGTTCTCTTGTTGTCATGGGCACAGGTTTTCCTAGGTGTAAGTGTTTTTCAACCTAGGCTTTTCATTTCTGGATATCCATGGTGTGATGGGGTTTTCATGTTTTGGTTGAGCTAAATTGTTTGATTGGATTCAAAACTAAGTGAGATGGATCTCTAGAAGAAATAACACATGGCCTAGTGACCCATGAACCAGACTTTGGATTGTGATAAAGCCATATTTGTTTTCCTAAGTGGGCCTACAAATCATCAATCTGTGAATGGTGAGTTATATGGTAAATCCTCGAGGTGGGCACTCTCCATCATGCCTAGGAATCCTAAGATGGGATATACAGTAATCCCTGAAGAGTGGAGTCTCAATTGGGTATAGGAATCCTAGGATGGGGTATACGGTAATGCCGATAGACTCAAGTCTTGATTATAGCCTATTTATTTCTCAATGAGATTGTGGATTATAGTAAATATTAGGGACTAGGAGATAGTAAAATTCCTCACGGTGTAAGTGGAGAACTATGGTGGCATCCATGTTTGTTTTTGCCTAGTGATCTATTGAGGATTGCGGTAAAGCCTAGTTCTATTTATGAGGGTGAGGTGGTGTAACTTCAGGAAGACCTGGTTGAGTTTTGGTTACGAGTCCCACATTCATGCTTGGAATATGGCATGTGGGTGATTGTTTGAAAGGAATGTTTGGTTCAGCTAAGATATGGTTGGGTTGTACGTGGAAGTACCAAACCTAGTTGCCTTTTTCATTCATTAATAAGAGTTCTTTTCCTTGGTATTTTATGTGAAAATGTATTGATTCATATGTAGCATTTATGGTTGTTGCATCCTTATTATTTTTGTTTTATATATGATGGTTATGAGTATGTCTTATGATAGCGATGATTTATGGATCTCATCATATTTTGATTTGTAAATGAATGAAAATGAATATATGACCTAATAGATGATAATGTAACTAATTTTATAAGACATAAATGTTTATTAGTGATTCTTAGATAATTATGAGACCCCTATGCTTAGATATGATGTTATGACTTGTAGATTGCATATTTTTGACATGTTTGATGAAATGTCTGTCATGGATAGTAATTCTCCAACCAAGTCTTTGTTCAAGTATTTTAATTTATATCATTGTTTCAATGACACTTTTCATTCCCGAAGGTTTCATCGAGTTATGGGAAATTGCTTAAATCCTGGCCCTGAAAAAGTCGCACAGAATCTCGGGTCGTTGTCTCAAAACTAGTTGAAAAAGACCCCATTCACTTCCATGCCCATGCTATGAGAGCGACTGGAGGGCCACGTTCGCATGCATGCACATGTCATCAAAGTGACTGAGGCTCTATGGATATGAAGTGTCCATTTTTCTCAGGGCTTGGTCACCTGCAAGGGTTGGTTTGCTCGTGTAGGTTTGTGACCTGTGCAAAAGTTTAGATTGGTTGTGTTGTATCGATTCCACTTCCTTAACTACACATGGGTAGTTAAATCAAACTTAGTAGCCTCTCATCGCATGTTTACCCCAGAAAACTGGTTAACTTGGGTAAATGTGGGAGGAGGGTGTTACATTTTTAATTATGACCATAATGCCTCACTTCGTCAAATAATGAAAAGGTTATTCTCATGAACAATATTTAGTATTATGATGTCTATATTTCCATATTTACTAAAATGTTAAATATTTTAATTTATTGTTCATATAAATTATTCGTTGAGCCTATATGATGTCTTTATTTAATATATATTTTATAATAAATAGTGTTACGACTCTTAAATATGGATTTGAAATTGACTCCCTTAGTCAAGATTTGTCTTGAAGGACAATTTCTAGTTTATAACAAGCAACCCAATGTGAACATATGAACTGATTACAAGGAGGGAATACATATCATGGCATATATAAAGAATCAATAAAATGTTGATCTCCTTAACCTTTCCATTTAAGACTATGTGCTATTCTCTAGTAAGTGTTTTTCTATTTGAAATGAATTCGAGTATCTGTAATATGCTTAAACGAAAAAAATGTACGACCTTTTTCTTTTCCCAAGAAGAATTATCCCACAATTTTTTATTTTCTTACACATGAGCACAGGTTTAGTACTACCAACATTTAATAATATAATACACCATCCTACGTATTTCTATGCTTCTATGAATAACTAGATATATGTATGAAACAAGTTGTAAAATTTTATATTTAACTAAAAGTAATCGACACACTAATTATACTCTAATATACACATATTAAACAACCAGAGAATAATAAAACTAAAAAAATACACAGTTATTCCACTTAATTGTAATAGGTGGAATACAAATCAAATATACAACCTTTCTCTAA
Organism: Pinus taeda; assembly: GCA_000404065.3. NCBI lineage: Eukaryota > Viridiplantae > Streptophyta > Pinopsida > Pinales > Pinaceae > Pinus > Pinus taeda. The sequence goes on along the minus strand of APFE030902874.1, from coordinate 4,434 downwards.
TGGAACATAACATAACAACCCAATAACCGTAAAAATATTATCTAAATTCTAAGCTAACTATTTTTCTTGGCAAATGCTTAGGAATATAACATGTTCCTCCCAACCACGAACTACCTCTTCCATTCCCCCCAAGCTAGGATTTTCTTGCTCTCACAAATCAACAATCCCTTAATTCCTATGAGGTTTATATATATATTATAATATATATTATATATATATATATTATATATATATATATATATATATATATTATTTTATATTTATATATATATATACTATATATATATATATATATATATATATATATATATTTTATTTATTTATTTTTATTTATTTATTTATTTATTTATTTCCCAACATATTTTATGAGTGCCCTACTTTTAGGTTTTCCAACCTTTTTCAATCGGCCTTTTTTTGTTTTTTTGAAAAAGGTTGTTTCCTTCTTCTTTAAATCTCGTCTTTCTCTCCCACGACACTTTATTCCTCCCTAATTAGTACTTTTCTCCAACTAATTGATTTAACATAATATTTCTCTCCCATTATGTTAAATCAATTTATTTCTAATTATTTTATGCTAAGGATTTTTAGGATATTTTTAAGGAAGATCCATCATGTGGAATTGACCACCAACAACTTTCCTAAGATCACAAGAAATATTCTAAACTCTAGTGCTCTTTCCTAGATTTTTCCAAACATTTAATTTATTATACCAACAATAAGAAAATAATTATATCATCAAAAAAGTCTAGAAATAGCTTCCATAGTCATTGAATCCAATAATAATTCCATGTCTAAAAATTGTCAATGTTTAAAAAGCAAAAATATAGGGTTGTAACATAGAATGAGTGTTGAACTGATCTTGTCCTTCAATGCGTCAATGGATTTCTGTTGCTTACCTTCCAACTGAACGACCTGTTTCACACTTGTTCAAGAATGTAATGATGCTACAATATATGAAAAGTTATAAATGAACTCCTCAAGTATTGGGCTGCTCCCAAGAAAATCTGAACTTCTTTTATAGTATTAGATTTGGGCAAATTTATAATGACTTCCAGTTTAGAGGGTTTATTTTCAATTCACCACCCTACAATATGGCTTGAGAACGCTAAACATGTCTTGCATAGTTAACATTTGGACATCTTCGAGTACATCTTTTCCTTTTTCAAAACATCTAAGACCTAATTTACATGATTTACATGTTATTCTTGAGAATTACTCAAAATTAAAATATCAACTAAGTAGACTATGACAAATTCATCAATGAATGGTTACAATACACCATTCATCCCCCTCATGAAAGTAAAGGATGCATTATAATGCACAAAAGGCATTACTAACCATTCAAACAACCCTTGTTTTATCTTAAAAATCATTTTCCAAGTATCACCTTCAACAATTACTATCTAATTATAACCACTTCTTAAGCCTGACTTAGTGGAATAAATAGCATGCTTCAACTAATCTAGAAAATCATCAATGTGAGGAAGAGGATAACGCTATTTTACCATGATCATGTTCAAATTAGCTCAGAAATCTACACACATTCTCCTAGTGTCTTCCTTCTTTGACACCAAAACAATAGAATATCCACAAGAATATGTACTAGGTCTGATGATCCCTTTATCTAGCAACTCTTGCACTTATTTCTTAAATTTTCATTTTCTAAAATTGGCATTCTATACATGTCAATTTTTGGATGTGGAGCATCTTGTTCCAACTTAATCTCATGTTGAACTCCAATTTGTGGAGGCAGTCCTTCAGGCTCCTAAAACATCATGTCGTAAGTATAAAAAAATTCAATCAAATCATAATTAATCTTAGGATCAAATCGTGACAAGGCTTTAGATTTATCAATATCCTTATCTTTTATAATCATCAATACAAGATTATTTCTAGCATTTAGAAGTCTCCTCCCTTTCCCTGCAATAACAATAGATAAGTTTTTCTTCTTATGGTGTGATATTACATTCTACTCCATCCCTCCTTTAAATATATGGTACTTTTTCTCCTCATGGTAGAATAGGGCTTTTCATTCATAGAGACATGGACTCCCTAAAACAATCCCACCAATGCAACCCGGTAAAACATCATGAACAACCACATCTACAAAGTTAGGAGAGATGGAAAATTTAAGTTTACATTAGTACGTTAATTTCAATTTAGCATCATCACATACCCAACCCAAAGGGTAAGGTTTTTCACAAGGTGTTGTTTCTTTGTTAAGTTTCTTAACAATTGCTTTAGAAAGAAGATTAACCTAAGATCCACTACCAAAAAGTGCATCGATATTAGTATGATTTTTTATGACTCTAATACGAGAAATATAATTTCTTTTATTATCGACTTGAGATTCAAAGAACTTTTTAGAAGAACTAGTACTTGCATTATAAGATATTCCTTTCATTCCCATGGTTGTGATCTTGGTTTCATAACCTGAATCAGACCTCAAACCTTTTTTATTTGTAGTAGCAATATTTTCCTTTTACTTTCCCTTTCCTTTACCTTTTCCTTTTTTCTTCCCTTTTCCTTTTGCTTTCCCTTTTGATTTATCAATATTAGGATTGGATGGTTTCTTTAAGAATCTTCACAAACTTTCTTACCTTGATTTTCTATATGCGTAGCTTGCGAACATACTTCATCCAATTTGGCTGGATTAAACATTAGAAAGGTGTGTATAAGATAGCTATGTAAACCACCAATATAATTGAGAAGTGTTTCTTGCATATGTAAAGGAATATCAATAATTAAAGCATTCTTATGAAATTATTGATTATAAATGTGGACACTTTCACCCTTAGCTTCTTTAAGATTTTTTCATCTCCTCATTTCTTGTTGCATGTATGCCAATGGATAAACTATTTCCTTAGTGCAACTATAAAGTAATTCCAAGAAGAGATAATCTTACCATGTTTCTTAACATCTTCTTGGGTTCTAGCCTCCCACATATGAGAGATCTACCTCCCAATCGAAGAGATGCCAGTTGGATCTTAATTACATCATCATCAATATTTTGGATACAAAAATAAACTTCATTTTGTCGAACCCATATCCAACGTTTTAGAATTAAGTTCACCATCATATATCAGAAACCAAAACTCTAGATCAAGCTTAATTAAAGGAGATTTAGATTGTACTTTTTGTCCTAACACATTATAATAATTTCCCATTAGAATAACATGATGAATCACCTTTTCAGTTAAGGAGGCAATAATCAAGGCATAACATTTATTTTTCTTGCTCTCCTGAATGGTTGACTGTTTGTTTGATGTGGGATTTGCAATTGTAGTAATGAAGGTATAGGCACAAACGATAAGATCCATCCTGATACAACCTAGTATTGAATGATTTTAAGTAAGATAGTAGGCTATAAAATGATTGAATTTCCATCATATAATCTTAGCCTTACCCATCTAATAATTGAGGGAGTAGTATGTTGTGCCCCATTGACCTGTCGTAGCCTCGCCGCCTTGACTTCGCCTAGCAGCCCATCCTTTGTTAATCTAACCTTCTTGTCCTTTATTGACCTATCAATAGGATCCATCTACACACTAGACTAGGGAGAAAAATATGAGTAACTCCACCCTCAATTTAAATAATATAACACCCTACAAAAGACACCTTATTCTTGTGTGTGATCATTTCAATACCTCTTCCAAAAGGAACCTAAGAGTTCCAAAAAAGAGTGCAAAGTGGAACCCTCTCTTGGATGTAATTATTTATGTTGTAGATGAAAGACTAGTTTCCCACTTGAGAGGTAGTGTTCATTGTCGAAGATGTTTGACCCAGTAGTTCAACTTAAGCGTAAAATTCATCCCAATGCTAGAGATGCTACTGATGCACAACACGTAGGTTGAGGGCTAGATACATGTTTTCTTAGAGATATTTTACATCCATAATGGAATGAATCCATTCTCCTCATATTGCATGTTCCTAATAATATGCACACATTCCTAAGCCATGCAAAGATCATATCCTCGTGTTGTGCCCTACAACAACCCCCCATTTCATATCATTAAAATTCCAAAAAAACTATAATGTGAAATGGGTCCATTTTTAATTTTTTGTTTCAAATGGGTATCAATTTAAAGTTCTATTTCACAAAAAGGCTTTTTAATAAAACCAATCAAAAATCCCCGATATAAAACGATTTATATTTATCATTGCGATAAAGCGAACGCAAGATCGCATATCGCAATGACAAAGAAAACACAATGTAAGGGACATGTTAGTTTTCGCCGATGCGAAATCGCTATCAGATATCGGCAAAGCATAAAGTAACACGAGTAATGATCCTTGCTACAATGCGATGCGAAATCAGCAATCGGTAATCATCGATAACATCTAAAGCACAACTAAGCTTCTCCTCATCCGATACGATGCGATATCGCTATTGGAAATCGGTGACACACCATGCCCTCATCCTAAGCGGCACTA
>APFE030902873.1:0-22193 GCA_000404065.3 Pinus taeda | reverse complement strand
TGGTAACATATGCTTAGTGGCGGGTTTGTTTTTTCATGAGCTTGAACCTTGCGGAAACATTGCTCATTTTGTGGTCAAAATGTTTAATTCATAGTTTAGCACATATCATATTCTTTCATCGGTCGTTCAACCTACTCAATTACTCCATCAAACTGATTAGAAATACATACATATGAAAAAATGAATTAAAACTACCATTTTACTTGAAGCACGTGAACAATAAACATAGAAGTAGTTTTACCTCTCATTTTCATCATTCTATTTTAAATTTGGGATTTTGGAGCTCTCGAGTGGTTTTCCCCTTCAAATTACACTAGTTTATTTTAGGAGTTCTCGTGGAATACTCTCTACACCGTGAGGGCCAGGTAGGAGCTAACCCTAATCTCTTCAATTTTATACCATCCTTCCTTGATTCTGAGAATGTTTTTAGACATTTATGGACCCTTGGGGTTTGAACAACTCGTTCCCCAACCATCACATCTTTCTAGTATCAAAAGGTGTGATTCATACTGAGATGCCAATTGGCCAGTTAGTATGCATCCCACCTTGTTCAAAGGCAGCGTGCGATGGGCGTAGAAGGGCATCTATTTTCAGTGATTTTTCATCACAATTTTGCTTGTTTTTGCTCAAAATTGGATCCTAAGTTATCTTTTGTTTGCATTTCAGATTTTGTTGGACCAAGATGGTCATCACATGGCGTGAACACGAACATGAAGAAGAGGACATGATTTCCTTACATGACCCAGGCATCGTTGTTTCATTAAGAAATTGTGGTTTGCTGAAGTTATAAGCTTACCCGAAACCAGGTGCTACCCTAAACACCACTCATTCCTAAAAAACGAGCCTCCTTTAAACTCTTTTTAGACTCATTAAATATGAAAATATCGTCAAGCTATTGGCTTTTCTAGCTCATTAAATTAATCAAAACCAGAGATTCTGGGTTCGATCCCGAGTGGAGTCGCCATTTTGTTTCTGGAAAACTATTGTCTTTTCGATCTTCTAGTCCCATTGGGATTGGTAGCTATCCTAGAAACAAACAATCAAATAAATTTGTGATTTCCTCTATGTATGATAGATAAGACAGAAGCAAAGGACCCAACTTGGATGTTCTGCTTGACTCCTTTCTTGATTTCTCTCTCCCTTTATAGAGCTTGCAACTCCTCTCCTACTTCTCCTACTTAGAGAATATTTGTAGAAAAAAAGTAACCAAACACCATCAAAGCATCTTGATCTATTATATCATAAACAATGCAAAATCAAAAATACATTGAGTAGACAATGGCATTCACAAATACACGATTGTATGGAGGAAAACTCAAAGAACTTTATTAAAATAGAAGGGAGAATTACAACCCATCTGTCCAATCTAGCATCATCGTCCCAGCATCAAAGCCCTCTTCACCTCATGAAAAGTAAGATCACCCAAAAATACAATGCTCCTTCTCAAAGACAAACTATCAGCACTTCCTCGCAAATTACAATATTCCAGCCTCCAGATCTCTCAAATGAGGGATCCATTTATAGATGTGTGTAAGGGTGCGATTCATCTCTGGGTTTTGGATTAGTGTCATTCCACTTGTTGTTTTTGGTTCCACTTGGACATTTCTTGGACCTCTTACTCATCCCTGGGCAAATTCAGAGAGGCAAGTGTCATAGAGGAAGTTTCTAGAAGATTCCATGAGCATCCACTGAGAAAAAAATCTTGGAAATTTGTCCATCCTCGCTCATCATACCCTACATAAGGCCTCATCAGTATGCATCACACCTAGATAGTGTAGCGGTCAGTATGCATCACACCCTGATAGTGGAGTAGTTATTTTGGTCTTGGTTTGGCCAGTTCTAAGTGGTTTTTTAGGTGGAACTTCTGGGGAATGTTGTAATCAGTTGACCATGATCCTTTAGGGTATGAAACAACACTTTTAAGAGTTAAAGAGCCCTTAGTTTATCGACATATAAGGTTGAGGTTGCAGTTCCCAAATATGTCTATAGCAGTAGGTCAGCTCAGCTTACTTTCTCTATCCTCTGCTCTTCGCTTTCTACTTACTTTTCTCACTGCCTACTTTGTCTCTATGAGTTTGTGGCTTTAAAGACAATTTTATTTTTGACTATTAGTTCCCACCTCTCAGTCTTCTGGTTCTTCTGCCTTTGTCCATTCGAATTCCCCTATTCTGCATCATCATCATTGTGTAATGCTTCACAGGGAGGTGGCCATCTGTTTCATAACAAACTGAGTGTCAGTACTCTTGGAAATGTTTGAACGATTGTTATTTCCATTTGACTCCTAGGTTGCCCATGAACATGAATCTTCTACCAACTCATCATTCATGTCGAACTTCAAACTTTATACAACTTAGCCTCTTTACCCGTTTAAATCCAGTCATCCATTGGATTGCATGTCTGTCGTCGATCAGGAGCCTCCAGGTCCTACGGTCTCCATCCATATCAAGCAGGTAAGTTGCATGAGATTTACCCATCCGATGCAAGCGGTTCTCTCTCTATCTCACCGTATGCATGGCACCCACTCTGTAGCATCGAGCGGGACTTGGTTGAAACTGCTTACTGCACAAAGCCCTTCGAATATCCTATTGGCTTGTGTGTGTGACTGGCCTTTGATGGAATTAGCGAATTCCATACGGTTTTAGACTTTTCGGGTCTGGGTCACTTAGGGATTTTCCATCTTTGAGGGGTTTGCCCAACGATATGCAATTAGCAACTTGTCGCTAATCATATATTAGAAACATCCCCCATTTCAAAAAAAAAACCTTTTGTTTTGTTGTTGCATGGTAGCTTGCATGACCATGGGCCAATGGTCTGCGCGCTTGATTAGGGGTCCTCGTTGCTCTGTGCTATTCACAAATTACATCTGTTCTGAGGGTGTTTCTGATAAGTTCGACCTTTGTAAGTCTTTGAAACTTTGGCATGAATCTTTTAGAGTTATGAAAACTTAAAGAGTTCTTTAGGATCCAATTTGGATCACGACTTTCCCACTAAAAAATCTTTTGGACCACCAAAAGTTGGTTTTTAAGCATCAATCAAGTGAGGGTACAGATTCCTCGCTTGCCCAATTTCTATCCATTTTACATTGCTTGGTTTTGAACCTTTGAGTCCAATCCTGAGGTACTCAACATCCCCTCCGCGCGTAGTTCTCACCTTCTTGTCTAGAATTGTATCTTCCTGCAACTCATTGAGATATTGAGGCAACAAATAATCAATAGAAGGCAATTGACTCTATTCTTCGGGATCTTCAATCAATGAAGGTTCAAATAGTCTCCAGTTATCTGCATTGACAATTGAGTAGATGTGCATGTAGGTTGGTAAATCAAGGTGAAAAGAATTCTCACCAATTTTTTCAAGTATCTTGAAAGGTCCATACCTTATTGGCTTCAACTTCTTACCTTCACCTTGCATTCTATCTTTGCTAATATACAGCGAGACTTGATCACCAACCTGGAAACTATGCTTAATCTGATGCTTATCATGCCTTGCCTTGTACTTGGCTTCTGTAGAAATTTTGAATAATATGACACATATTCATATAGATTATCCCGATTATACACTATTGTGGAATACATGCATAATACATAACCTCCTCTACGTTGATCATCAATTTACAGAAGCAGAAATAATAACATGCGCACATAGAAGCATCAATCACACATATCAACACGGTATTTTCCCGGGGAAAGAATGTTGCTAAAACCCCAACTATCGGTATATTATATTGATTGAGAACATGTAACAATACATAGTACAATACTCTTCACAAGTATCCAGCACTATCTCCACCTATTACACATAATACAACTCACATCTGATCTCCAAATCTCCTCTGCTGCTTTCCTGCCTCCACTGCACAATACCTGCATGAGAATGAATGAATCCAAACTCATTCCAAGTTCTATTTACATTGGAAAATCACTCACACTAGAAATCACGTGAGCATAGGCTATATCACTAGGCATCTACTACGCAATTCTCATGGGCATAATCAATCCATTGATTGTGCAAGATCTCATGCACAACTGATAGTCACAACTCACCCTTTCACTTACCTCTAACACTTGTCTCCACTGAACTCTCAATGCACTGACTTAACTGATGTATTCTTCAGCTGCATTATGAGTTAATAATTAGTAAATTAATTAATAACTAATTCACACAACTCATCACTTAGTCTATTGGCCAGTTAGACTACATACAACTAGTTCAACTAAGTCAAACTAAACAAAACTCCATTAACAGCTCATCTAACTCCACAGAACTCAACCACTTGAGTTATAACTGAAATCCTTCATGCAATAGCTCAGTCAACCCATAGGTAACCACGTGATTCCTTCAGGCAGTTTCATGTGCCACATTTGTAGCTCCCACTGAAGTGCTCCAAGAGAATAAGATAAAATTTAAAGTCCAAATATTACTAAGGGCTAATAATATTTGACTATTTCTATTTTTACTTGACATTCTAAAAATAGACTCTGATCACACCATTGTGATCCAAAAATAGAAGTCCATCTATTTTTCCCAACATGACCAATCATCCATAAACAAAATCCTGCAACTCATAGAGCATGATCCATATGTCTAAAAATAAACATAGTCTAAAAATAGACTTGGCGCCAAAACTTGCGTGCGGGACCACTTAGTGAAGGTGACTCCTTTCCACTAAGCTCCATCATCTTGTTGCATTGTCAACAAGCATTTCCTGTTGCACATTTTTCAGCAGCTTCGATCTTTTCCAACTGTTCTTGTACTACCTCGTGAATCTCTTGGATTTTTTCAATGAACTTGGTTGCCTTGTCCACATCACTATGTCCATCAATTACTATGTCTTTACCAAAGACAAAATCCAAGGGAGACCTTGGTGTGAAACCAAAACAGGTCTCAAAAGGAGATCTCTGTGTAGAAGAATGTTTAGCTCGGTTTTAAGCATGCTACACATAACATAAATGTTCATCCCAAAGCTTGGGATGCTTGCTGTAATAGCCTATGAGCAACTCGATCATTGTCCTATTGACCACTTCTGTTTGGCCATCTATTTGTGGATGAAAATCTCTACTCTTCTTCAATCTTGTGTCCATCAATTCCCACAAACTCGACCAAAATTTCCCAACAAATCAGGTATCTCGATCAGATATAATGGAAGTGGGTAATCCAAAATGAACCCATACATGCCGAAAGAACATCTTTGCAGTTTGTTGAGCTGTAATCTATTTCTTACAAGGTATTAAAATACACATTTTGTTGAACCTATCCACAACAACATATAAATAGTCATGACCTTTTCTAGATTTAGGCAGTCCCCCAACAAAGTCTATGGAAACAGTTTCCCGAGGATGAGAAGGAATTGGTAGTGGAGTGTACAAGCCTAGTTTTTGATTGTTCGGCCTTTTTTTAGCACACATGGTACATCCTCTTACATATCTAGAAATTGTCTCATTCATTTTTGGCCAATAACAAAATCTTTGTAGCCATGGAACTGTTTTACTTACACCAAACTGACTTGATATTAAAGTGTGTGCTTCTAGAATTATCTTTACTATTTCAATTTGTGGAATGCATAACTTTCCAAAATGATACAAGAGTTGGATGATCCAATTCTTCTACTTGTTTTCCATGACTTAAAGTTGCATATACATCTTCAAAATCTATATCTTGAGCATACTCTTCAATGTAACTTTCATGCAATACTGAATTATGCTCAAGTATAATAGATGCATTTATGATTGGTCTAGACAACATATCTAAAACTTTATTGTGTATGCCCTTTTTATATGTGATGACTAGATGAAACTCTTGTAGAAAACCCATTCATTTATAGTGTCTTGATTATTGCAACTTATTTTGGGAGTGTAAATATTGAAGTGGTTGATGATCAATATGTATAACTGTCTCTTTGCCCATTAAATAATGTTTTCACTATTTCACACTCTATACTAATGCATACAATTATTTATCATAAGTGGGATAGTTAAGTACTGCAGAATTAAATGTCTTAGAATGATAACCTATGGGTTTAACATGCTACATGAACACTGCTCCCATGGCATAGTCACTGCCATCTGTTTCAATCTCAAATGGTCTTCGAAGATTGGGCAGTGCTAGTACTAGTGTTGTACTAATCTTTTCTTTTAAGGTGTCGAAGGCTTTCTGTTGTTTGCCTCCCCACTAAAACACCTTGTTCAATCCTCCTAAAGCATGTAAGGAAGCTACAATTAAGGAAAAGTTAAAAATAAACTCTCTAATATTGTGCTGCTCTTAAGAAGCTTCTAACTTCTGTAGCAGATTTGGATTTAGGCCAGTTTACAATGACTGCAACCTTAGAGGGATTTATCTTCAATTCACCACCCCCTACAATATGAATCAAATAATTCAAAGAAGTTTTCCCAAATTCACATTTTGAGAGCTTAACATAAAGATTTTCTCTTTTCAAAACATCTAGATTCTTCTTGACATGCTTTAAATGTTCTTCCCATGTTTTACTAAATATAAGAATGTCATCCAAATATACAATGACAAAATCATCAAGGAAAGGTGAGAGTACATCATTCACTTCTCTCATGAAAATAGCAGGAGCATTAATTAAGCCAAAAGGCATAACCAACTACTCATACAATCCCTGCTTTGTTTTGAAAGAAGTCTTCCATGCATCTTGCTCTGCAACTTTGACCTGGTGATAGCCACTATACAAGTCCAACTTGGAAAAGTAAACAACTTCTTTTCACTCATCTAATAGATCATATATGCGAGGAAGGGGATAATGATTTTTGATCTTTATCTTATTTAGTGCTCGGTAATCAATGCACATTCTCCATGAGCCATATTTATTTCTCACCAAGACTATTGGAGACCCACATAGCAATGTGCTAAGTCTTATGAACTCTTTCTCGAGCAGCTCTTGTACGTGCTTCTTGATTTCTCCATTCTCTAAAGCGGACAACTTGTACATTCTGATGTTAGGCAAGGGAGCATCTTGCTGCAAATTAATATCATGTACTATTTCATTTTTGAGTGGAAAACCTTTGGGTTCTTGAAATAGTATATCACATTCTGAAACATTTTTTTCCAAATCAGCTTGTTGTTTAGCATTACAACCCTCAAATATACTAGTTTTATCATGTTTCTTTTCCTTTACAATCATCAGTAAAAATTGTTTACATGAATTTACAATTCTTTTCATATGCCCTAAGTTTATGAGAGTATAATTATTCTTGCGTTTATGAGCTCTTACAATATATTCGATTCCATCCTTAATGAGTTGATACTTGTTCTCAGCTCTATAGAAAATAGCTTTCCTATCATACAAGTAAGGACTTCCTAAAACAATTTCAGATATATCCAAAGGAACTATATCTAACTCAAGCTCATCTACAAATGTTGACCCAAAAGAAAACTTAAGTTTACATTGTCTAGTCACTTGTAGCTTTGCTTTATCACATAACCAACCTAATGGATATGGTTTCGTGTGAGGTGTGGTTAGTAATCCCAACTTCTTTACAATTGCTTCAGAAAATAAAACAAAGTATCGATCTTTTGATGCTTGGCAATAACTCGAATATGAAAAAGCTCAGGTATTTTCCTCTCATTTTCTTCATTATCAGTAGATTGTGAAAAATTACTAGTAGATGCTTCATAATTTTTACCTTTTATACTTGTGGCTGCGGTTGTTGTTTCATCTCTCGAGTCTCACCCCAAATCCTTTTGAATAGCTACATCAGTCTTCTTCTCTTTTCCCTCGAACTTCTTGGTTCTCAGCTCTAGATGTAAGATCCAACAGTGTTCATCATCATACCCATCCTTCTTACAATGAGTTCATGAAGATTTGGTCTTTTGTACAATATTTGTCTTCCTCTCTTTCCATTTTTGTTTTCTTTTCTCCTTATTCTTGCTTGTAGTGGGTTTTGATGATCCCTCAACCTCTGGGTTCACATTCTTACCTCTAGCCTCTAGATGTGTAGAGTGAAGAGAGACCACATCTATGCTAGTGGAATTAAACATGAGAATGGTACGTCTTAAATAACTAAGTAGACCACCTATATACCTCAGCAGAGTTTCAGGGGAGTATAAAGGAATTCCTATAATCAAAGCTCTTTTCCTAAATTCTTGAGTGTAGCCTTGTACACTTTTCCCTTTTAATTGGCGAAGAGTTTGCGAGCTCATCATGGCTTGCTGCATATAGGCTAGTGGATAGAATTTATTTTTAATTGCAGAAGAATTCACTCTAGATAGAAAGAATTTTACCATGCTTCTTCATGTGAGCTTGTGTCCTGCCTTCCCACCATACCAAGGCATTACCTCCAAGGCATAGGCTGGCCAGCTGAATATTACTCTTGTCTGAATCAATACTCTGCACTCTGCAATAAACATCAATCTGTCTAATCCAATTATCCAACTTCTCTACATTCAACTCTCCATCTTATATCGACAAATCAATTTTAACATGTAATTTAATCAAATATGTTTTCTTTTTATTTTCAGGGCTACTAGGAGGTGTGGGAAACTTTTCTTCTTTCCTTTTTCCTTTAGAATGGTCATGGAGGAGAAATTCTTCTACTACTTTATCTTCTTTGGAGATTGTTGAATCTTATTCTCTACCTCTCTTAAATTATTTATACATTTCCTCCACCATGACTCTCATGGTCATAAAACTATCCATGAACTGGGAGACAGATTCCAAGGGACTTTCTTCTGACATTTTCCTCTTAGAATAGTCTCTTCCAATTTTAGGGTTAGCTTCAACCAATTCTTCTTCTCCTAATTTAATCTTTGATATAGTTAGCATTCATCAACAAAATCGAGCACAATCTTGTCTAACCTTAGTAACCTAGAGCTCTGATACCACTTCATTTGGAATTTATCCAGGACAAAGAATTAAAGGTATTACAGACTCATGTGCATGGATGTGCCTATGTTACTTTATGCAACGGATCAATAGGATTATGAAATACATAGACATTGAAGTAGTTAGAGAAAACATGACACGAAAACATGTAAATACAAAAAGTTTAATAACGAGTTCACCCAATTCTCCTCAGCTATGTCTCCTGGTCCAATCTTTAGTCGTGGCCTCTCTATTATCTTTTCAAAGCAAAGTTTTTACAACAGTGAGCTCAATTTGACTCTCACTTAACAGATATAAATGAGTAGGACTCGACTTCGATCCCCCAAGTCTCTGGAGTACACAGACTCTCCTTACTGAAACTCGACCTCTATTGGTCACAGTAGTGTGAGCCCAATCTGAGACTCATACATGACAGGACTATGATGAGGAGTTCACTTGAACCTTTCAAGCCTTCTCTAAAGTACACAGACTCTTTGATTCTCTCTCGCTCTCTCTCGATGTTGCCTTTACTCTGCAGGTCAGCCCGGGTTACTTTCTCTGTTCTTTGCTCTTAGCTTTCTGCTTGCTTTTCTCACTACCTACTTTGTCTCTGTGAGTTCGTGGCTTTAAAGCCAATTTTTTTTCTTACTATTCATTTCCACTTCCCGATGTTCTAGTTCTTCTGCCTTTGCCCATTTGAATTGCCGTGTTCTGCATCATCATCACTGTATAATGCTTCACAGGGAGGTGGCCACTTGTTTCATAACAAACTGAGTGTCAATTCTCTTGGAAATGTTTAAACGGTCGTTATTTCCATTTAACTCCTAGATTTCCCGCAAACATGATTCTTCTACCAACTCATTGTTCATTCCAGAACTCAAACTTTATACAACTCACACTGTTTACCCCGTTGAATCGATTCATCTATCAAATCGCATGTCCACTGTTGATCTGGAGCCTCGAGATACTACTGTCTCCGTCCATATCGGGCGGGTAAGTTGCATGACGTTTACCCGTCCGATGAGAGCAATTTTCTCTCTCTTCCGCCAAACGCATGGCACCCAGTGTGTGGCATCGGACGTGGCATCGGGCAGGACTCGGTTGAAACTCCTTACCACTTGAAGCCCTTCCTATATCCTGCGGTTTGTGTGTGGGATCGACCTCTCACGGAAATAGCGAACTCTGTATGGTTTTTGAATTTTCAAGTTGAGGTCGCTCAAGGCTTTTTCGTCTTTGAGGGGTTTGCGCAATGATATGTGATTAACGACTTGTCACTTATTGCATATCAGAAACCTCCCCCGTTTAAAAAAAAACCTCCTGTTTTGTTGTTTCGTGGTAGCGTGTGTTACCATGGGCCAACAATCTGTGCACTTAACCGAGGGTCCTCGTTGCTCTGCGCTATTCACAAATTACAACCCTTCTGAGGGTATTTATGATAAGCTAAACCTTTGTAAGTCTTTGAAACTTTGGCATGAATTTTTGAGAGTTATGAAAAGTTAGAGAGTTCTTTAGGATCCAATTCAGATCAATTTGAAGTTTCAAAGCTTTGATTGAAATATGAGTTAATTATTTCTCAATTTAAGGACCTTTGAGCTTCACTTAAAATTGGCAGATTTCAATAATATATAGTGCTCATTGTTTCAGAGGACCGAGATTTTTTTTTAAATATGGAGGAGTGGTATATAGTCTTGACCACAAGACCTATTGCCTCGATCTATTTGGAAAACAAATATTTAAAGCAAAGTAAGTGAAAGATTGTCTTGTATAAGAGTGATATACAAAACATAAGTTTCAGAGTCAAAGATTACCATATTATTATCTATCTCTATTATTTTGTGCAACCAAATGAATGAGTTCCCCGGATGCGGGTGCAAAACAGAGTGATTAAGGTGATGGGATGGGCATGCAGGGGAGGCCACGTGCATGCCATGCGTAGAGATGACCTGGACGCCGGTGGAGAAGGACATTCCGAGAGGTTTGATTTAAGTGTTAGGGGATGGTAGCCAAGGAGCATTTACGCTCCACCCACTTTCGGCTGCGCAAGAGAGCTCGGCTCGCGGCACTCTTGAAGACCTTATTAATGGAGGGCAACCCTCGAGGCAGAGAAAAGGATATTATATACAGTGGCAACACAGGAGTTACCATGTTCATTTGGGGAGGTTCTAGGGTTCTTATGCCGCCTCTCGTGCTAACATATTCCAGCCCTAGTTTGATTGCCTAGCCTGTATACTCTCCTCTCGGCTTCCTCCATCCCAATTTAGCTCTCTATAGCCCTGTTAATATGGTGAGGCCTTGGTAGCGGATGTTGATTCATCGCAGCTCCAACCGAGGAGGGTCCTCGCACCCTTCACCCGAGGCAAAGACCTTTCCCCACTCTCGCTACCATTGCCATTGCCCCCATTTGGGAGGTGCTAGCTCTCTTAGGCACAACCAATATCTCGAGGCAAGCTCACCTAGGTCTTCATCTTCACCTTTTTTCGCCTCAGCTGTCTTCACCTTCAACAACCCTTTGAATTGCCCCCGGATTAACACCCACGTCTCTCTTCTTTTCAATTATGAAGCCCATGACGAGGGCGGAACGAGTGCTCCTCAAGAATTCGGTGCACGAGTCGATATTGCAAAAACCACGAAACTGCCCTTTGTGGACAAGGGGAAGGCAACGGAACAACCACACCTTCAAACAAAGGAAGACCAAACGAAGCCTGAAGCGGCCGAAGCGAAAGAAGGCCAAGCTAAGGAACCAGAAGAATATGGATGGTGCCCAATTGTGGAGGAGGTGCACGAAGGCTAATCTGCTGCAAGGTCTGAGGTCATGTTGCTCCCAAGGGATTATGGTTATTCCTTTCTTTTTGGTTATGTCCATGTGTCCAAATGTCTCTCGCATGTCTTAGTGTAAAATTATTTTTTGTGTCAATTTGTCACTCTGGCAAAATGCCAACAGTGCGGCTTAAGGTAGGTTCTAGTAATGTTTGGATGGCCAGGTTCTAGTAATGTTTGGATGGCCACTCTGTGTCAATTTTTGTCCTCCCCTACGCTGGAGAGATTCTACTTTTCACAATCACCAGTGTGAGGTAATGAAAAGGTTTGCCCTCTTTTTCTTCTACAAATGGTTGTTCCCGGATGCCACTCTTTGAGGTAGCTGGATCTTTAAGACAAGCATGCTTGTAATTGTAATCTGGTTTTGTATATAATAGAATAGTTTAATCTAGAAAAAAAAACCCAATAAATGAGTTGGGGAATTTGAGAGCGTAAATATCATGAAACTAATATTAATCACACACTCTAAATTGGGAAAATTTGGAAAATTTAAATAGCATTATGCATCACCTATAATATACATTAGATAATAATACTATGGAAAAAACCATGGGTTAAAAAAAAATAGGAAACCATTAGTTTCCAAAATAATTAATTTTTTTAGTTTAATTGAATTTAACCCAATAGAAATTTTAAACAACAAGTGATAGGTCATACAACAATTAAGTGAAGTAGATTTTTGTAATATACAGTGTTGCACCCTCTTGATATCCTTTTTCTTAGTTTATCTTGTTTGAAATGTTCCCCTACATATCCCCCTCTATTGGAGAGGTCATGAAGAGTGTAATTGAAGTAGGTCAACTTTAAATGAATTTGTAGCTTGAAAACATCTATTGAAATGACACTTAATTACATAATAATGTCAATTTTGAGGACATTCTAACTTCACTTAAGATTGGTACATTTCAATAATACATGGTGCTCACTTATTTGAGAGAGGAAGATGAGATGTAAATTTTCCTTAAAAAATTAATAATTAGTTAAAGTGATTTAGGCTAAGGATAATTTTAAGGTTATTCTTACTAGTTTCCACTATAACTAGAGAGTAGTTTATAAATCTCCAAGAAACCAAGAAAAATTATATAGGTTGCATGAGGTTTTATCTAAACATCCATAATGTCATATATCTTAAGAAATTTTGACAAATCTATATCTACATAATGTGGTAGTAGCATTCTCTACATTTAAATTTAGTTTTTTCACAAAGACTTACCCTTGACAATAAATGAAAAATAAAAATGATGTCAATTACCACTTTCTTTTATTACCAAAACTATGATTTGTAACACTAATGTAAAGTATTTATAATTTTTTCCTCTATATCTTAATATTGTTAATGGAACTTTGACCTTAGAACTCAAATCTTAAATTTCAAACAAAATATTCAATGTTAAACCCCCATTTTTATAAAAATGAGCATTTATTTGCACATCTAAACTCAGTAATAATTTAGCAATATTGAAAAATTCATAAATGACTACATAGTACAAGTTCCCTTAGTTGGGGTGGAGAATTATGCATGATAAGAAGTTGTCTTTTTCTTCCATTTTTAAGTAGGTTTAGATCAAGCTAGCAAAGTAAATATGAAGGATTGACTAACTAGTTAGAAATTATTAGAGACTTCAATATTGCTAATTGATTTGCACTCTCCATTTTTATTATTGAGACTAATGCACTTTCTTAGTTTGAATTGTTTTCTATGTGCCTCCACATCACCCCTAGAATGGAGAAGTCATGCAAGAAGTGAAGTAAGGTCAATTTTAAACCATTTACTTTGGACAATAGATAAACTAGAGTAGGGTCAATGAAATATTTTTAACCACACATAATCCATTCCATGCAATAATAATTTGGTTCATCATTCCATAAAGGGATGTATTATCTTTTTGTGTTTTACAATGAAAAGCCCTAGGATTTAATAAAATGTTATAATATTCCAATAAAAATACATTTATAATATAGAAGTTGTATCCAACTACAAGTCTTATATTTCAAAAATATTTTATTAAATAAATTGAGACATAAATAATAATACATATCACATTGATGAAAATATACATAATTTGAATGTTATATATAACTACAATTTTTGTATTTTGAAACTATTTTATTTAAAAAATTAAAACATAAGCAATGCTAAATGCATAATAGCAAATTAAAATAAAATATAACCAATAGAAAATTTTAATTATTTAGATAGACCACTGAATTATCATTGTTGATAATGATTTAAAAAATATACATATATATAATTCTTAAAATTTAGTAGCATTGAGATAAATTCAATTCTCACATGCACACAACACCATCAAAATAGGATCAAATAACTTTAAAATCATAAAAATGAAATTCTACTATCAAACTTAGGTTAATATAGAATTATATTTTCAAAAGCATATTGTAGCCAATGACCTTTTTCAAAAGCTTCTAGCAGCCATTGAATATCATCCCCTGCTACCATTTTTTTCTTTATTTAGATGAGGTTTTAAAGGATTTTGTGGAAAATATATGAGGCTTGGGTTATCTCACTAAAAAAAAATTGAATGGTTGAAGGAATGAATCCATTTTTTGTTGGGGAAATGAAAGTTTAGTTTCCTTACATGAATAAGGTGATGGCCAGGAGATCAATGATGGAAAACCTTTGCTATTAATTTCTTTTTGAAATATAAATGGGTTGATTACATGCATTGTGGCCAAAATAGAAAAGCTCATTGTCCAAGACTACAAAGAAAGGACCCCAAAACAATTGTGTGACCAATTATAGTAGGTGTAAAAAATTGTGAGATGGAAATTCCATAATAAACTAAGAGGGAAAAAAGAAAAACTATATCAACCCCCAAAAAAAGAAAAACTAGCCACTCAAGACCAAAATTTTCATATCAGAAAAAGAAATGCCCTAGGGTAAAAACCAATTTTTTCATATACATGCAAGCATGCATATAACTTATGAGATAGAGATAGATAGCTTTTGGATGTGATAGACAATAGAATATTTGAAGTGGATATTCTCATTTTATAGAATTTGCCATAATTTCTAGTCTCTAACTAACTAGTAGACCTACTTCTTAGCAAGTATATAAGTGTTTATGTTTCATCCTAAATATGTACTATTAATTTATTTATAAAATTAAAGGATTCCATATCTATTTTCAGAAAAATCCTAATGGTATAATCTGTAATACACATAATTTCTTTTTCAAAAACTCAATCAATAGAGTCTACATTTAGTACATTATTCCTATCAATATCAACTCCTTAAAAATTTTGTTCAATCCATGTTGAAATGGAAGATTTTATGAACTCCTTGCATTTAGTACATTATTCCTATGAATAACAACTTCTCTTCTCAAAAGTATAGTTCAATCCATGTTGGAAAAGTGGATTTTATTATTTTCAATCCAAGTTGAAAAAGTGTTGAAATAGAGAGAGCAGAGAGAGTAATTGATTGCACACAACAAACCACACATAGATAGTTTTATTGATCACCACATGTACAAATATATAGGACATAAATTACAGATTTCAATACATGTACATCAGGACTCCAAATCATTAGATAGGAATCAACATCTTCTAGATTGGAGCTTAGGGACTCACACTCACAAGTACACATCACATGGAAGTATTATTTCCAACTTAATGCTTACATGGAAAACTTTAAAAACACATTTTACAACAACAATATGTTATATGTATCAGTGGTAGTCACTGAAAACTTTAAAAACACTTATTACAACAACAATATGAATCTCCATTTAAAACAGCCTAACAGATAATTGATCATTCTAGACCTCCCTGCTGGAGCACAACTAGTCAGTCTAGACACTGAACCATCCTATGATCTTCCCCTGTATTCCCTAGTTATAAAAAGGCAGTCTGAATAAAAGAAGATTCAGAATTCAATTTTACAAGATGACCTCTTAAACACAACAAAATAACCTATAAACAAATTATATATAATCAAATTCTTGATATGTTCTTGTGTCACCTTATGCATAAAAACCAGCCATTTAAAATTATGCTAATCTGTTCTATAATTAATTCCTCATTTGATTTTTCACATTGATAATAACATACCACATAATAAACATCACACTTTTAATATCAAATCTACATAAATATATTAGTGCTGAGCATATCAACATGTAAACACCACATCTCTGCAAGGATTTGTTTAGAAAAGAAAGCCCATTATGATTTGTGGGCAGCCATAAGTTTGTTCCCATGAGCCCATTCAATGAATGATCCGCTTGGTCGGCGGCCTTTTGAGTTGATCTCTTGAATTGTGCTAGAATCAGTTGGCTTCTGAGGTATCCTCAACACGATAACCAAGACGGTGGAATCAATGGATGAATGGGCACTTCTCGGATAACTATGAGTTGAGAGAATATCTAACAGCGTAATTCTCTTCGTATGATACGATGCTCAACTTTTTAATATTCACTGCGCAAATCTGAAAACTGAATAACGATAGCATAAAAAAGGTTTGAGCCATCCTGAGATAAGGATCTACGGAAGAGATTCAGATTTGCCAAACTCTATTACACCGTCTGCAACGAATGTAGAGACCCCGTTTGGCCAAATCCGACATCCACATGACATCATGGCAGTGCTCTAATTGCCATTGCCATCGCCATTGAGGAGCTTCAACGAAGTCATTCCGACCTGGAGCTTCCATGAGAAGCTGAATCACCCTGCAGGATGTTCTCCACTGCAGCTAGACATGAGGAATTCATTTCTTGCCAAGCCTGAATAAATCTGGACGACAAGCCTTGCTGACGCTGAGATGAATAATCGTCAGAGGGATGGATCCGGTCCATAGAAAATAACATCCATTTGTTTTGACAAAACGAACATAGATCCATTATGCACAATGTTTGACGGGACAGAACAGGCAGAGGGAAAGTTTTGACAGAACAGGCAGAGGAAATCGAGACAGTAGTTAAACAGACCTTCCAGATCTCACTAGCAGTAGATCGCCTAATGAAGGAAATCTCCCTTCAGTTTTTAACGAAACTAGAAGATCCCGACAACATTCAGATCTATAGATCTCAGAAACATCATATTTCACGAAACAATTTAGATCTACACATTGCCTCACCACAGAAATCAATTATCACACATCTATATTAATGTATCTATGTACGGAACAATAACACTGAAGACTCACATTTTCTTGGTTTTCAAATGAGGGAATATAACATGATGGAAAATATAGAGAAAGCAGAGAGAGCATTTGATTGCACGCAACATACTTCAACACATTTACATCACATCATATCACATCAGGATTTACAATACATCACATCACATCAGCATTTACATCCTTCAACCCATCACATCACATCACATACTGCCAACTACATAAAAACATTACTTCCAACAAAATCTAATAATATTAAACTAACCTAAACAAGTTATGTTTTTCTTTTTAGTCATAAACATGATCACATGAAAAATAATTTAGGCAGAGAAATAATGTACCTAACCCAAACCAATGAAATATCACAAAGAAAAATGGAAGCCGTCAAAATAACTGAATGCAAAAATCATGAAATTTGTGTGAATCTCTCTTCATTCTCCCATTCATGTTCATTCAGCCTTAGTTTTTCGTTCAACATTTTACTGATCATGTACGGATACATATCAATTCTGTCTGCAAGATGTAACTGTTTACTACCCAAAGATCGGAGTTGTCTATAATGAGACTTTTTGGAGATTCTGGTGACGGAATCTGGCGGAAGAAATGAGGTTAGATCTTGATTTTTAGCAGTTAAAATGGTTTTTTAATGCATATTTTGATTCAGCCCCCTGGAAAACCCCTGGGAGCCATTGATTGTGCAGAAACTAGCTATCAAACTTGGGATTCCAATGAATTGCTACCGGATTTTGACCGGAAAAATCCGCCGGAAAAGCTTTCAAAAATTAGAGTTATAGACTACTGCCCCAAATATCTACTTGAATCTCATAAATACTCTCAGCTGTTCCATAATTCAATGCATGGTGCCAGTACTTTACGTAGTCAGAGACAAACGAAAGAATTGATGACACAAACACAAAAACTAGAATATCCCTGCTCGGGTTGGTGCTTCTGATCTCCACGAGTTTAGTTCCAAAGCTTCATTCGGTTTGGTACAGGTGCCATAGAACTTCGGTCTCAAAAAACGATACTCACCTCACAAGTCTCGAATGTGACTCTCCTCAAGTCCAGAAAAGATCTATCAAAAAATTCTGCAATTAAAGCTACAGGATTGAAAAAACGATACTCACCTCACAAGTCTCGAATGTGAATTCTCCTCAAGTCCACAAAAGATCTATCAAAAAAATTCTGCAATTAAAACTACAGGATTGAATTTAGTAAATAACGCACATCTGGACAACAGTAACAAGTCTGAGGTTCTTCTTCTATTAACAATATGTGAGCTTTTCTTCTTCTTGATATCTACAGGACTGAGATCTAACAAGGCCACAGGTGAATATTTCAGTAGTAGTGGACAGTGAGGGATAGCCGCTAAGACTTTCAAAGAAGGGATAAAGATCCAACCACATCTTTAGATTTATAAATAAGAATTGGTTTGTCTCAAACATGTCAAAATATATTCAGCTCTGGTACATAACCAAAAAAACCTTAAAAAATTGTACTTCTAAATTTTATATACCTTCATTTCCTTAGCTCCATTTATAATGATTATTTGTCAAAATATATTCAAGCTCCTGTACGTAACCAAAGAATCTTAAAAAAAATTGTACTAGGCAATTTTACATAGCTTCATTTCCTTAGCTCCATTTCTAACACTTGAATATTTCATAGATGCAAAAAAATAGAATGAATCTCAGTCTTGGTAAGCTCACTTTTGAGGAAACTTGCAGTGAAGAAATTGAAACATAAATGATGATACATATCACAGCAATGAAAATCTAATTATAGTCTAACTATAATATTAATCAGGATTCCTAATCAGCATGAGAAAATAGCTTTCTACAATCCTAACCAGAAAATATCTTTCTAGATGTTGAATACATCTAGTATCCCATCCCAATCATAGAAAAGAGGTATTTTCAGCCCTCCTCTTCCACCACTCCTGGTCCTCCTCCAACACTTCCACCAGGCTATCCTAGTCTTGGTCCACCAGGTTGTCCTTGCCCACCAGGCTGTCCTCCTTCCACCAAGCTGTCCTCCTCCTCCTCCACTTCAGCCAAGGGCTGTCCTCCTTCCACCAGGCTGTCTTCCTCCTCCTCCATCACTTCTACCAGGCTGTCCTCCTCCTCCACCACTTCCACCAGGCTGTCCTCGTCCTCTAGTCCACCAAGCTTTCCATCCACCCAGCTTTCTCGGTCACTATCTAGTTCTACAAAATCCCAAGGAATATAATCATTGTATTTTTCTGGCCTTTTCCTAGGTCTTCCTGATGTTGCTGCCTCACCATTGTTAACTGGAGCAACAACTTGTTCATGATATTGTGGGCTTGACTGTAATCCATGCTCTGAGTTTTTTTTCTGGTGAGCACTCATTTTCCTTTGTTCTAGACCTGTGAGGCTTGTGAATGAACCTTTGAGTTTTTAAACCTCTAAAATATTCAATACTGGTTTGCAAATGAGCTTTTGATTCCTTCAATATCTTCCTTCCTTATTTATGGTGCGCTCTAAAATAGAGTCTTCCACTTTGCTTTAACCTAGAATCTTCTATTTTGATTATATTTTAAATACCATGGTGAATATCATAATTCATTACCATAACTAATGGTTGTATATGGTAAAAGTTATTTGTACAATAATATTTTTATTTTGTTTTCTTTTAGAGTTCAAATACCATGGGTGGTTATGAAGGTTTATCAAAACCATGGGCTTGTTAACCACCAACAATAAAAAAACAATTATTCACTTTGGCTATTCAACCACATCTACCCCTATCACAAATATCACATTTCTCTAGATTTATAATAATATGTTTGACTAAAACACCCTTTCGGTATCAAAATTTACCTAATTTGGGAAATTTTCAACCATCAAGAAAAAATAGCTTAAAAATTGTAGGTTTTTAATATCATGGGGTTGTTAACTAGCAACAATAAAAAACAATTATTGAGAGTGCCTATTCTACCACATCTAAGTGTATCATAAATGCCACATTTCACTAGATTTATAAGAATATGTTTGACTAAAATATGTGCTCCCTATCAAGATTTATCCAATTTTTGAAATTTTCATCCATTACTCAAAAAAACCCTTAAAAATTGGAGTCCACTACAGGGGCAAGAATGCGTGGATTGTCAAAAGTGTCAAAAGTGGCCTGAATCCGATTAAAAAAATTTCAAAAAATCTTATAGATGCACTATTTGAATCATGTTTTTTTACGGTGGAAATGGATTCAACACCATCAAAAGGTTGTAGGGCAGCTAAAATTATGAATTTTGAGAACTTTTACTTGGATTTACAAAAAATGTGACTGGAATTTCCATAACTTCAAGGGCAAAAAAACATAGACTATCCCTTAAAAATTTGTCCACTTTTAATTGTACATGGTTTCTGTTTTGTTTTCTTACATTGTTCAAGTACCATGGGTAGATACCATAGTTTACCAAAACTAAGGGTTTGTTAAAGGCCAACAATAAAAAATAATTATTGAGTGTGGCTATTGAACCATGTCTACCTCCATCACAAATGTCACATTTCTTTAGATTTATAAGAATTCTTTTAAGTGGAATATGTGCTCAATATAAAAAAAAAATAATCAAATATGTGGAATTTGCAGCCATCACAAAAAAAACTCTAAAAAAATTGTGGAATTTGAAATGTACATAACTTCAGTTCATGGACTTTGTTTCTAATGATTTATGTTTTCCAATTAGTTTTTTTTTAGGGATCTAGCTATTGTACTGGAGTTTGGAGGACAGTCAGGAAGTGCCCCTACTGCCAAAAGTGCCAAATGTAGGTGTTTGAATAGTGTTTTTGATGGTGGAAATGGATTAAGCATCATCAAAAACCTAAAATTTTGAAGTTTAACAACTATAATTTAGATTTACAAAAATCTTCTTCTCATTTTACCTAAATATAAGTGGAATTTCCATAACTTTCCCGACAATTCCTCTGCCTTGTTATACTAAGCTATTTTATTTTCCAAATTATGCCCTAAACATTTGCTAAATATTTCACCTAACTATTGTCACACTATGAGTCCCTAGACAATCAAAAAGTCCAAAAAAATACACTTGTATTTATTATCATGACCAGGTGCACTGAAAATGATCATTGTTGTATTATAAACACATATTTTGATATCAATATAATATAAAATATCCAAAAAAAAGGAAAAGCAAATGTTTTTAGTGTGAACATCTTATCTTAATGGAATGCCAAAAGTTTAACATGTAATGACAAGTAATGCACACTTCTCAAAAAGTCAAAATGTCAATTTTTAAGGTAACATTATTATTAGACCTAGATTATGGGAGAAGTGTAAATTTTGTATAGTTGTAAACATTTAAATATTGGGTCAATTAATAATAAAAAAAGTAAAAATAATAAATAAAAAGTTTAAAGTCATATAAATAAAGCTACTCTCAAGTATGACCTTAAATATTTAAATGTTGGTTCAATAAATAAAAAAAAGGTTAAAAGTAATACAACTAATAAAATTAAATTTGTTCTTATATTTTGATTTTTTTTTTTTATTAATAAAATTAAGAACAACTTTTTAGATAAAAAATTAACCTAATTGCCAAGTTAAAAAATATAAGTAGTAGCTATAAACTAAAATCCATTTTCCCTTGAAAATTAACATAATGATTCCATAACCATATTTAAATTTAATTAATAATCACATAAAACTCAATTATTACAATATGTCCACATGGCGTAGTCTTGGGTTCAAATCTTGGGCTACCCAAGTCTCACCCAACCGGAAGTCTTGGGTTCAAATCTTGGGCTACCCTTCCCCCTAGAGGGGTACATAATGGACATGTAAATTGGAGAGTCAAGCCCCACCTTACAAAAACAAATTATTACAATATGAAAATATTCTTAACCATCATCCCCACTTGATGGTGTAAATAGGCTTTATTACCATACCATGGAGCAATACCATGGCTTATCAATACAACATGGTCAAAACCATAACTGATTTCACAATCAAAATATTTTATAACAATACTACGACATTTTTAAAGTGGATATTCACACCCACTTTACTATGAATATTATTAAAATGTAAATAAAATTTGCTATTGGTCAATACTACCACTTATCAAAACTAGATGACCAAAAAAAATAACTTATTTCAAAATCAAAATATTTTATAAATATTTTATTTTATTGTTTAGAGAATTTTCAGAGAAATCACATAAATATTCTTTTGTAGACAACCAAAAAGTGTGGTTCATGTGAGTACAAGTTGAATAACCAATCCAGCTTAGCTTGTTAAATAGTATGTGCATAGACTCAGCTAATTCTCACCTAATGCACCGAGTCAAACCAAAAAAAAAAATTGTTATATTTAATTATTATTATTCTAAGAAATTAGTTAAATTAGGTAAATTATATAATAAAAGTATTCATTTGT
>APFE030902847.1:166255-199561 GCA_000404065.3 Pinus taeda | reverse complement strand
AACCACGTCAAAATACTGGTGTATTGATCTGTGATCTGTTTGTGAGCGGTGTCCTTCTGGTGTTCTGTCTGAGGAACTTACCCTGTAAATTCCTACAGGGCACTCTTGCCGCACAGTGATAATTAGAAGTATTTCGACAGTATTTTAATTTTAGTAAATTAACAATGATCATTGATAACATAGCAGCTCTTTCAAAGGGGAAGTGCAAATTTCAAATCTCTCGCTCCCATGTTAATGTTAAAGTAAATATTGAATAGTGTTTGAGATAGAGTTATGGTTCATCGCTTCTAAGAAAGAGGAACGCAATCACAAAAAAATGTAAAGATAATTCAAGATACAAGGATCGAAGAAAGGGCATGCACACCTGTTAGCGTGTAGGAGCGCAGCAGGGCCGAGATACTTCTCGGGGTTCCACCAGTAGCTAGGGCAGGAAGTGCTGCAACAGGCGCAGAGAATACACTCGTACATGCCGTCGAGCTTGGCCCGCTCCTTCTTGCTCTGGAGAATCTCCTTCCCATCCGCAGGGGGCGTCTTCCTCTTGAGCCAGGGTTCGATGCTCTTGTACTGATTATAGAAGTTGGTCATGTCCACAACCAGGTCTTTGATAACGAACATGTGCGGCAAGGGCGTGATGGTGGTGGCTGAATCGGAGGCGGTGTCGATCTTGGTGAGGCAGGCGAGGCCATTGCAGCCGTTAATATTCATGGCGCAGGATCCACAGATGCCCTCCCTGCAGGAGCGCCTGAAGGTGACCGAGGGGTCCGTCTCGTTCTTGATCTTGATCAGAGCGTCCAGCACCATGGGCCCGCACTCCTTCGTATTTATCGTGTAGTTCTCCAGCCGGGGCTTCTCTGCGTGCTCCGGATCCCAGCGGTATATCGAAAAGGTCTTCGGCTTCGATGCCTTCGGCTCTGCTGCGGATGTGGCCGTGCTGGAGAAGGAGCGGGCGAGAACCGAACCAACGCCTTCTCCTCCACTGGGGAGCCGACGAAACACACGCGAGACTGCTGACATTGTATGGATGTATGGATTGATCGATTGCTCAGGTCCCTTCCAACTGCCTCCAGAGCCGATTCCTAAGAATCGCAGACTGACCAAAATTAAATCAATTGTCGCAAAAATATTTTAACATATATCTTCCGCAAAACTCAGAGCCTCTTATTGGCCTACGTGGCAAGGACCTCAACTTTTATTATTGGTCTACGTGGTACAAATCTCACTCTCTTATTGTTGGCTTACGTGGCCCAAATTTTCACCAGTGTCCGGAGCGGTCATTTGCAATTGAAGGAGACTTTGAAATATTTATAAACTCAGCGTTTATTATTGGTCTACGTGGCACAAAACCCCCCTCTTATTGTTGGCGTACGTTGCTTGGAATATCACCAGCGGCGGCACTGGGCAGCAGTCATTTGCAATTTTAGCTCTCTATTTTTAAGTCAATGTCGGCAGGGACGGGCAAAGTTTTCCCCGTGCTCTTTAATTTCTGTTCATTTGCAGGGAATTTGGAAAAGGTTGATGTTATTGGTTTGAGACTTCTCTGGTATTTCTTTGAATGTGATATGTTGCTCTTTTACTGCAGTCAGGATAATGCTAGCTAACCCATGGGCTCAGCCACAACTCAATGGCGAAGGTTGGTTTTCTATGGTGTTTAATTGAATGGATAGGCATTGTACATGAATCTGGTTAGTGTTATTTATTGAATCTCTAGTTTTCTATATATTTTATTTATTGTGTTTGCTATACACCATGTAGGTTTTAAAGGAGTTAGTGGATATAGCTAAAATTAAGATTAAATAGATGTTGGTTATTTAACTTAAAGTGAGAATACAACATACTTGTGTTAAGATAGAATGTTTTGCTATGTGTACCAATAAATGGAAACTATATGTTCACTCCTTATCACAAACAAACAAAGCAATGTTCTCCATTATCTAACAGTGGGACACTATATTCCAAATTCACAAATTCACAATGTCATTATGGCATCTAGTTTTATATTTTTTTCTTTGATGAAGGTTCGTCATTATTTTCGTATATTTTGTTTGCAAAGGTTAGTGACATTCTATGTCACTCAACATTATGGGAAATTCTTACTATAGGAGACTGGCATGGATGAGTTTCTGCTTAAAATCCAACTTATGATTTATTTTTATGGGTAATCATATGGATGAGTTTCTACTTAAAATCCAATTTGTGATTTATTTTTATGGGTAATCTTATAAATGTTTCTTAATTGCATTAGTGACTCGCTATAAGGGTATTTAATGCTATACATGGAGTTACCTAGTTAGGCAATTTGTTTTTTCTTTTTTAATGTCAATAACTCAATTATTTTGGAATTTCATCACTATTGATCATGAAAACAATATAGAAGCTACAATTGCCTAGGCCAACGGTCCTCTACAAGGTTCACTTTATAGGTTTGGTTTAGAGCTATCATTGTCAACTACTAGTGATCAACTCGATTTGGATTGAGGTCAAAATGGTATAACATTACAAGAATATTGTATCTCCTTGTGAGTTTGGTTATGCGATTTAGGTTGTGTTGGCAATATATGGGTGGAAATTTAGATTTTTCTCAAAGTTACATAGTTTATATGGTATATTGTTTAGAACCCATCCGAATGGGACCCTCCCATTATAGTTTTCTAGCTCACTTCAAACAAACTATTAGAAAATTCTACTAGCCCCTTTATCTAGTTAAAGGCACTTGCTCATATGTCTCCTTCCATTTAATGATAAATGTTTGCCTAAAATCTAGCTACCACTCAAGTTGCTAACATTGTCATTGAAATTTCCCTATTGTAACATCCCCATTTTCACCCCAATTAAATGTAATTATTTTTTCCTTATTGCCTGGATTGGCATGTATATGTTGAATTGGTTAAACCATGAACAATATGTATGTATTTCCCATTAATTAAAATGTTGAGCATTTGACTAGGAATGCAAGCATCAATACAAACTATGATATCATGAGTGGGAAAAGGTGAGGGGATTGCGGTAATTTTGTTGTCAAAGACTTGCCATGAAATTCAAATTCAAATCTAAGCCTTTTCCCTCTTCACCAACAACCCATTGATTGTGAATGACTAGGTAGTTAGAACAACAACCTCATAATTATGGAAGTTGGGGTGGCAATTGAAATGTTGCTTAATAAATTAATAGAAGGAATGGATTGAGTACATTCCATAGAATTTGAAATTGACCCATAGATATGTCCGGAAAATTGAGGTAGTCATGGAGGGTTGTACAGTAGCATATTATAATTAACATGGAAATTTCTAGAGGGCAGAGGCCCACAAATGGAAAAAGGGTTTGAAACAATCATTCATGCATAAAGACCTATGCATGAAAAGTAAAGAAGCACATGAGTGCTTGGAGCAGTGAAAATTGTGAGTAGAATGTTGCCATTCCTGTGTGGAATGTTGGCTAGAGTGGTTTGAGTGTTTCAACTACACATTGGGTGCTCAAAGACACCCAGATAAAGTGCCAATCACGGATTGGATCATCATTGGTGTGTTTTGGTTCTTCCAAAACTGAATTTTGCTCACCAAATACTTGCAGGACAGATCTATAACCTAGGTAGGCAAAGTGTGCCACTATTTGATGTCTATTAGTTGACTATGCAAAGAAATGGGTGAGGAAATCATCAAAATATCGTAAAGTAGAAAATGGATTTTCGTATTGTTATGTTAGTAAATTGAGAAGCATTTGGAGATCATGGTGGCCCTAGGATGGGTAGGGAAGGCATATCTTTGATATATTCTTGTGTATGAAGGAGATTTTCCTTCCTCTAGAGCCATTTACTAAAGAGTTGACAATTCCTTCTTGTGGTGTCATGACTTATCTAGGGGGTGGCTAGCTATAGAAACTAGTGGTGTAGTTGAGCCCAAGGTTCAGAGGAAAATGCTTCTTCCTATATCAATTGTCAGCAACAAGTTATCATTGAGTAAGTGTCCTTGTACCTCAATTTTCTATGTAATTGTTGATTAACGTATGGAAAATGATGCTCATAGTTGTGCAAATGATTAATTGCTTGCTACATTGTGAATTTGAATGTATCTATGCATAGTTGACTTCTTGAATTTATAAATATGGTGTTTGGCTTAAGAGTGTTCTAATCTGAAATTTTAAAGGGAACAAAATGAAATATAGATTTATAACCAAAAACACAAAGATATAGTGAAACTTCACTTCAATATGTGGAAAACATTGAAACTATATACATGCAGCATGAAAGCAAACTAGCTTAAACGATGGTATATTATCTCTTAGGAGAGATGTGATGGCTATGTGTCTTCTTGAATTGTGTTACAATGAGGCTCAAAGGCCTTTTTATCATGAAGAAGCAATGAGAAACCCTAAACATCTAAAAACATAACCCTAGGAGATGAAGCACCAAAGGCATATGGGCCCCAATGGGGTAAGTTGGAATGTCAACTTCTCGTGGTCGTAACTTTGGCATACGATCTTTATTTGTTGCACACAATAGCCCGTTGGAAAGGTTTATCCAAGTATTACATTTTTCAACTATCATCGACCCATTTCCCTAAAAAACGTCATGCAGGGCATCAAAACAGCTCTAAAGTTCAAGACCTTTAAACTGCCAAAATAGGAAAATTGTGTTGTGAGCTAGTGGAATTAGGTGGGTGGCCACCAATGATCCAGGCGGATATTGGTGGCCACCTTCCTATTCCACTTGGACCCCCAACACTATTTCCTTAATTGTAAAACAATTTTCTATTTCTGGTTGTTTTTTCGGGTCTGTAACTTCCAAAGGCATTTTGAGGTCCTAAAAGATGTTTTCTAGGAAAATGGAGAGATTGGAAATGTTTTTTGCCTCCTCATGCAGATCTTTGAAACGAAGTATTGTGATAGTCAAATGGAGATCGTATGCCAAAGTTATAACTCCGAGAAGTTGGCAATCCAACTTACTCCAACAGGGCCCAAAACCATTGGTGCTTCATCTCCTAAGGTTAGGGTTTCACACTTCTTCTTTATGATAAAAAGACTTCTGAGCCTCATTGTAACACAGTTCATAAGGCATGAAGCCGTCACATCTATTCTAAGAGATAAGCTACCATCGTCTGAGCTAGCTTGTTCCATTCTGCATGTAAACAATTTTAAGTAATTGTTATTCATTATTTGAAGTTCTCTTATTTCGTCGTATCTTTGTGTTATGTTTAAATATGTATTTAATTTTGTTCCTTCATAAATATGTATCATCCAAAATCCACGTGGATCAGTCCTTCCCCCTTAAGAAGCAATGGTCTCCAATTCATTGAGTACCTCTATATGATGGGGAATTTTTTGTTGAACTTAGCCTTTGGTGAGCCACTTGTTGTGACAACCCCAAGTGCTTGCACTCATGTATGCAATGTAAATATTTGTATAAAATGGGTTGAGTAATGTGACACAAATTCCAAAGACTGAGAAGGGTAATTGCTTGGGATTCTTAATTGTTGTGACAACCAAGGAGGGTGGTAAGTATGCATTCTAAATGCACTGGAGCATGCCATTAGAGGAAGTTGGACAAGAGGACGAGGGTCATGCTCCCTTGGAGAAAAATGCAAGCAAGAGAGGAAAGAAAAATAAAATGAGGGTGATAGCACTGTTGAGAAGTCTGCCCAAAGCACACAAGAAAAGAGTGGGTCGTTGGACTGCATTTAACAAACTGGTAATAGACAGGGGAGACATGGCACACTTGTCATTAGCTAACAAGATTGTGTTGGCAAGGTCATTGTTTGAAGGTTTACGAGGGAAAAGACAATTTGAACTGTTAGGGGATAGCACAACACCAGAGAGGATAATTCGAGCTATAGGGAAAGGCATTGGAACAACTAAGGAAAAAGAGAACTTTAGAGAGTAGAAGAAGAGGCAGGATCAAGCAACCTATTAAAGAGAAAGTGAAGAGAACATAGAGGAGCAAGGAAATAAGATTTGGCTGGCAAGAAATTAGGAAGAAATCACTTCTAGGTGGGGAAGAAATTGCTTTTCAAGTCCCTAGTGGCCAAAGGGTGGAGATGGTGATTCTCAACAAATCCCAAAGAGCTGGGGTGGAGGAATTATTCCTGGGAAATTCCTGGAGGATTTCTAGATGGCTTCTTTGCTATATGTTTGACTTTGTTGTGGTTTTGGAGCCCCCAAGTTGGGTGGAACCACATTATTGAGTTTTGAAGGGTGGAGACAATGAGTCTCTAGACTCCATGTGCATTTTACTGCTTGCAACTCAATTGGAGGGTGGGGGTGGAAAGATCTTTAGAGTCCCTAGAGCAATTGGAGGTTATGTTTCAACCCTTGAGCAG
The DNA here is from genome assembly GCA_000404065.3 of Pinus taeda. Lineage (NCBI taxonomy): Eukaryota > Viridiplantae > Streptophyta > Pinopsida > Pinales > Pinaceae > Pinus > Pinus taeda. The sequence goes on along the minus strand of APFE030902847.1, from coordinate 193,253 downwards.
AGGACCCCTTAGTTTCTAGAATTTGGCTTGGGGTTGATAGCTACAAGTGAGACCTAGTTGCAGTTATCTATGGTTGGGTGGAGAGTCATAATCCCAGACTCAGTTTCCAAAAGATTTACAAGATGAGTGTTCCTTATGTGTTTCCTATGATAATGAATGGTTGTTACATTTTTGGTCTAAAATGATACTATTCTGCATGATGTAGTACTATGCTAGTGTATTTATAGTATTGTCTAATGTGTTGTACTAATGTTCAAAGGCACCAGAATAACGCGTAAGAATATTGATTATGTCAAAGCAATGTTTAGCATGGGAACTCTTTCTTATTCTCTTTCTTATTGCAATATGGTGATTACGTTGAATACAAGCTTTCATTAGCATTGTTTATTCTTGCAATGTGGAATATTGAGGATTTCCTCCTCTTTTATCCTTATTGGCCTGTTATTTTATATTAGGGTCTTCTTCAAGCCTCCAAAGATGTATACCTTGGTGTTGGGTATACACATCCATTTTATCAAGGACTTGGTTTGGCAGATCTATATGTTGTGTTGTGTAAGGCACAACCTCATGAGTTTAGTTGACTAGATTTTATGCCCCTGTGCTTCTTGCAAAGTTGCATCTTTGTTATGTATGCATTAATGTTGAATCTCCCAAGGCTCGATGTTTATATGTCGTGGTAAATCCCTACTCAAATGGTTTTTTACAGTTATGGTGTTCAGCTTGATTAATACTCTACTATTAGGTATTCATATATTGACTATTTATGTCAATAAATGCCTGGAAACCAATTCACAAATTGTTGTATCATTGTTTGTTATGCAGGAAAGGTTTTGTGTGTGTGTGTGTGTGTGTGTGTCAATATGTGTGTCTATGTGTGTGTGTGTGTGTCAATATGTGTGTGTGTGTGTGTGATATGAGTATTGGATGCTCGCTTAGTGGCTTCAAGCCTATAGTATTGAATTTTGGATGACTAACGGTGTGACCCATGAGTGAAACATATCCTTTTTTGTTTTTTGGTTGAAGCAAATATATGTAATAGTAAATATTGTACAAATATATGTATATAAATCTCCATAAACAATATGTGTTTGTTTTAAGCACATATTTTGTGTTTAATATGGACAAAGAAAACTGAGGATAGTGGCCCCCCAAAGGGGAGGGGTTTGTGACAACCCAAAGTGCTTGCACTCATGTATGCAATGTAAATATTTTTATAAAATGGGTTGAGTAATGGGACACAGATTCCAAAGATTGAGGAGGGTAATTGCTTGGGATTCTTAATTGATATGAAAACCAAAGAAGCTGGTACGTATGCATTCTAAATGAGCTGGAGCATTCCATTAAGAGGATGTTGGACAAGAGGACAAGGGCCATGCTCACTTGGAGAAAAAGGCAAGAAAGAGAGGGTACACAAATAAAATGAGGGTGATAACATTGTTTAGTAGTATACCCAAAGCACACAAGCGAAGAGTGGATCACTGGACTACATTAAAAAAACTAGTAACATACAAGGATACATGACACACTTGTCATTGGCTGAAAATATTGTGTTGGTATGGTCATTGTTTGAAGGTTCGCAAGGGAAAAAATAATTTGAACTATTGGGGGACATTGCAACAATGGATAGGAGAATTTAAGCTATGGGGAAAGGCATTGGAACAACTAAGGAAAAATATAACTTTGGAGAGAAACAAAAAAGGCATGTTTGAGTAGCTTGGTAGAGAGAACATAGAGGAGCAAGGAGATAACTTTTAGTTGGCAAGAAGTTAGGAAGAAATCACTTCTAGGTGGGAAGAAATTGCCTCTCAAATCCCTAGTGGCCAGAGGGTGGAGATGGTGATTCTCAACAAATCCTAAAGCGCTGGGGTGGATGAATTATTACTAGGAAAATTCTTAGAGGATTTTTGGATGGATTATTTGCTATATGTTTGATTTTTCTATGGTTCTGAAGTCCCCAAGTTGGGTGGAACCACATTGTTGAGTTTTAAAGGGTGGAGACAACAAGTCTCTAGACTCCCTACGCATTTTACTGCTTGCAACTCAGTTGGAGGGTGGAGGTGGAAAGATCTCTAGAGTCCCTGAAGCAATTGAAAGTTGCGTTTTAACCCTTGATCATATGACCCCTCAGTCTCTGGAATTTGGCTCAGGGTTGATAGCTACAAGTGAGAACTAACTATAACTATATTTTGTTGGGTGGAGAGTCATATTCCCAGACTTAGTTGCCCAAAAATTTACAAGATAAGTGTTTCTTATGTGTTTCCCATGATAATGAATGTGTGTTACATTTCTAGTTTGAAATGGTACTATTGTGCATGATACAGGACTGGGCTAGTGTTATTTACAATATTGAATAATTTGTTATGCTAACATTTAAAGTTGTAGGAGTATCACATAAGAATATTGATTATGTCACGATAATGTTTTGCATGGGAACTCTTTATTATTGCATTATGGTGGTTATACCAAATACAAGATTTCATTAGCATTGTTTATGCTTGCAATGTGGAATATTGAGGATTTCCTCCTCTTTTAGCCTTTTTGATCTGTTATTTTATATGAAGGTCTTATTCAACCCTTCAAAGATGTATACTATGGTGTTGGGTAAACACATCCATTTTATTAGGGACTTAGTCTGATAGATTTATATGTTGTGTTGTGCAAGGCATGGCCTCATGAGTTTGGTTCACTTGATTTTATGCCCCTGTACTTCCTGCAATGTTGCATCTCTACTATCTATGCATTGATGTAGAATCTCCCAAGGTTGGGTTTCATATTCTATATGTTGACTCGTTGCCGAGATGGGATGCTATATCTTTGCTCGAATGGTTGGTTAGAACCAGGGTGTTCATCTTGATTGGTACTATACTAGTGGGTATTCATATACTGATTATTTCTTTCAATAAATGCTTGGAAATCCCTCTCATAAATTGATGTATCATTCCCTGTTATGCAAGAAATACTTGTGTATATAGATATAGAGATATAAAACCACCAGTGTGGTTGTAGTAACCATTGGGTAACACTGTTGTGTGTGATATGAGTATTAGATGCTCACTTGGTGGCTTCAAGCTTGTAGTATTAAATACTAGACGACTATTTGTGTGACCCATGCTTGGAATTCTCGTCCATAATAAGGAAATGCTTGAAGGATTGTAATATTATCCATTATGTGCCTAGGTATATGGTTTATGCCTATAATCAAACTAGAAAGGGGAATCTCCCATGTACTCGTGGAATGTTGATTCCTTGTGATTTCCTTGGCACAATATTATGTTTGGTTTCCTTTATAAGCTTGGTAAGCATATTTCTTCCTCAAAGTAAATTTATTGATCTCTGAGCCGAAATTGATATGTCCCTTGTAAGACACAGAGAACACGAGGGACTGCCAAACTTTGAGAGGATGAATGGACAAGTCCCTAACCTAAATTGATAAGTTCTTGGTCTGGATGGATAAGTCCCTGATCAATATTTTTCTTTGCAACCACCACGAACCCAGAGAAGGTAACCTTGTTGTAAGCTTAGGAGGGATAACACTGAAGAGTGCTTCATAAAACCTTAATGGTTATGGTTGGACTCTAACACAAGTGCATATGCTTGCAGAACCATTGCAGCTAACCCGTGGTTGAATCCTTTTGTAAATGGCGCATAGTGCATAATGGGAGGAATCCCTTGTAAAAAGAACTTCGAGATTCAAGATTGTGGGATGGAATTGACACTTAGTCCAATTATGTAATTTGTATAAAGGATGGGGAAAATTCCTATGAGAAAATCACTGGATTCAAGAATAAGCATATCGTTGATGCCCATGTTCCACGCAGAGCGACCTTAGCCGAGAGATAGACAAAATCCTTTTACGAATGTATTTCCTGCAAACATAGGCGTAAGGCTCAACCTTATAGTCTTATTCGTTTATACCTTATCTAGATGGCCTAATAGAGCCTTGACGTGGAAGTGGCTTAGTGAGAATTTCATTCACACCTTATCACAACTACAAGAGTGGAAGGATTATGTGCAATCTAGATCTCTTCAGCTATCGAAATTAACCAAGATATTTTACTTTGGTGATGTTAGTAGAATTGCATATGAAAGAGTATTAAACAACCACATGTGCATGATTTAAAGAAGATAAATCATAACAAAATCCATAAAATCGTGAACATAAACACATTGATAACGAATTTCACCCAGTGTGGGTTACGTCTTCGGGACTTTGTTTCAAGAGTGGGGAGGTCACTTCATTAAATGTTGTAAACGATGATGATGTACATTGTATGTTGTTTGTCATTACAAGGATGAATACCCTCAACCATAGTGGCATGTATTTCCATGAGACGTTCTCAGGAACTCTCACTCATATGGGAAAATTCCCTCAACAAGAGTGGCATGTCTCCCCACGAGACGTTCTCCCTATAAGAACTCTCACTCAAATGGGAATTCATTCAACATGATAAGCTAATAAAAATATTACATTATGTGGTGTACAAGTATCCCTCAACATAATAGTAATCATGGATCTTAACAACAAAAACATCATCTCATCAAATCACAATAAAAACATGGCATAACTACATCATATACCTCGACTTTCGGGGATGACAAAAAATACAAAGCTCAGCGATTGAAACGGACACCACAGCTGAATTTGTGATGCGAACTTGTGTCAAACGACTACAAACTTTGCTCTTTTGTTACACTATCAAATTCTGTACCCTTGGGCATCTTGAAGATTCCCCCAAAGATTCCTTCCTAGAAATGGCCAAAAAATATGCTGCTCGGATGAAGATTCTGAGCGCACCATTGCGCTCCTTGTGAAATTATGTGAAAAATGACTATAAAGTTGGCATCATTTCGACACTGGCAAAAATTAGCATCCAAGGAATCTTTTAGATTCCACATGATTCTTTACAGATTTTGTGTTGTCGAACACCTGCATTTCTGTTGCTTAGGCGGAGAAACAGACTGTGTTGTTGGAATCCTGGCAAGAAATTGTGCGAAAATGACTATAAGCTTGCAAATTCTGTCACTGGCACCTCTGGCCCTCAAGGGAATCTTTTTAGCATCTTAAGATTATCATGCTTCAAGGTTCCACACCCTCTACCTGCTCATGGTTCCGTCGCTCAACATTTTGTTGGTCGAAACTCTGCTCCTCCTTTGGCCTTCGGTTGACTGGTTAGAAAATCTTTTATATTACTCGTTGGGAATACATAACAAAGTCATGGTCATTTCCCTAGTGGTAAAGCACCCTTATTAGATGGGTAGTGGGTGCGGGTTCAAACCTCCACGTTAGCTATTTTTTTAAACCAGTGGTTAAATGAACTGGCGGTTGTTGGAATGGTGCAGAGTGTTAATTTTTGGCGTGGTCAAATGTTTAAATTGTTTGTATGGTTTTTTGGTTGGAGTTTAAACATATATTTGGGTCTACCTAGCAGCAGTTGGCCCACGTGGGTCGGGCAAGTTCGAGCCCTGCCGGACTCGCCATTGGTAACAGTGTATGTTGGGCGGGGTCCATGGGTACGTGGCCTCGACCAGTTGTTGGTTTGTTTGTAAGGGCGACGAGTACTACAATCTGATCATGGTTGCACTCCAATCCGAGGATTTTGATTTTGAGCTTTTCCATTGCCACTGTTGAATTATGAGTGTGTCTTTAGCCACCTAGATCAATGTGTCCTAGAGGCCTTGTCCCTAAAATTTCACAAATATTACGTGGAAGGAATGCCGGAGATGACGAGGATTAGGATTATGTGGCAAAGTCAATGGGGTGGAGAAGGTTGGGGCTAGTTGGAGTCCTAAGATTAGACAGTGGAAGGGGCGCAATAGCAATGTGGAAGATATGTTGTAATGGAAAAGGACTTAGGTCGGGCCCACTTAAATGGAGAAACTAGCACAAAATATGATGGGAATATATCCCTCTCGGAGTCTATCCCTTGGAGGTAGAAATGCACAACACCCAAGGGAGAGCCAAGATGACTCAATGTTAGTAGCGTGTCGCAGAACTGGACTCGGGTGTGTAGTTTCCTTAGCCCATTATGAGGTGACATGTGGAGCAAAACGGTCAAAGATACCTTGCAAGAAGGGAAGTTGTGGACTAGTCGGGAGCATTAGCCACACAGAGGAATGGTCCACTAGGACATGTAACCTCAGAGGCTATTAACTAGGAGTTCAAAGCAAGACACACTTTTAAAAGAAGTAGGATGACATAAGCTAAGGATGTGGTGGTGTACATGTGAACTTGATAGTTTTATCATTGGTGTAAGGGCGAACCCACAGACAATTCAGCTTGGAAGCCTTTTTCCCATAATTGCTTGTGGTGTTTAATGACGAAGTATGGAGTGGGATGACATAATCCTGGGCTATGGTGGTAGATATGTGAGCCCGATAGTGTAACCATTGGCACAAGGACAGACCCACCTTATAGGTCAACCCGAAAGACTAACCCCGGAGCATTGGTAAGCGCATAAAAGAGGAAGGGTCCAGTAACAAAGCTTGGGAGATGAAAAAGTTTATGTCAATAAGCGATCTATGAGCTGACCACTGACATGTAAGATTGGAGCTATAGGTGAGCGTGCAAATGTGAAGATGCTAGGTAACAGAACCCTAGGAAATGGGAATATCTTCTTCAGCAGACAATTTGTTAGTTGGGTGTGTGTGTGTGTGTGTGTGTGTGTGTGTGTGTGTATATATATATATATATATAGCATGAGGAATTGTGGAGACCCAACCCATGAATGGGTTGAAAACTAATATGCCATTTCCAACTTAGGAACCTACTATCTTGATCCAATATGATGGCCTATGGGATCCAAAAATTTACCCACACCCATTTGAAGAAGATCTTGGTAGTGGTTTACGCTATGATACTATTCTTGTAGGTAGTCAAGATGGCAATCTTATAAAATCTTTCAACAACCATAAACACAATCATTAACTTGCTTGGTGGATGGAAGGCCAAACATGTAGTCCATTAAGATGGATTCCCAGACAGAGGGGGAGGGGCGTACATGCCCTACTTCTTAATAGTTGGTTTGGCAATGGCGTAACTAGTGGAAGCCCTGATATACTTAAAAATATCCTACCGAAGTTTCAGCCAATAAAAATATTTTTGTAGTGTTGCCATAGTCTTATTCACATGAAAGTTCCTTACTACCCAAATGTAAAGTACCTCCTAAATCAACTTGGCATGCTCACTTTAAGGAACAAAAAGGTGTCCCAGGTAGCACAATAGTGCAACCCAGAGGTGGAAGTCTGGAACTTACTTGCTTCCCATCAACCTCTAGTAAGTGGCAACAAATTATTGGTCATTGTTGTATAACTATGGCCATCCAGAGGTGTCATGCCAACATGAGTTGAGAACAATGGTCGATGTCACAATCGGAGGTTGATCTAGGCAATATACGACATGATTTGTGCTACCTTTCTTGTATTCAATGTTCAAATGGAATTGTTGCAAGTATGGGGACCATTTTTTGTTACGATCAATTTGTAACTTCCTTTGTGATTACGTAAATTGAAGAGGTTTGTGATCTTTATGGATGATCGTGTCCTTCCCCTAAATATAATTTTTCCATTATCGACAAGCGTGCATGATGGAATACATCTCCTTATCATAGGTGGGATATCTCCCAATAATATTAAAGAGTGTCTCATTGTGATAGAACACTAGATGTCCTTATTTAATGAGGACTACACCAATAACATAGTTGGAGGAATCTGCCTCAATCTCAAATGATCATTACAGGTTTGGCAAGGTGAGGACTAGCGTAGAGCAAAAGCGATGTTTTAGTTCATTGAATTCCTTTTGTTGCGACTCAAACAAAAAAAAAATGTTTTTTCTTCACCCTTGGTCAATTGACTTAAGGACCAAGCGATATAAGAGTACCCCAACATGAATCTTTAGTAGAAACCAACAAGGCCCAAGAAGCCGCAAAGCTCTATTGGAGTCGTCGGGGTTGGCCGATCCCGAATGACTTGGATCTTGGCTAGATCCACATGTACAACTTGCTCATCAATATTGTACCCTCGATATTGGACCTTGTCCATTTCGAAGGAGATTTTTTCCATGTTAGCACATAGATTGTGTTGTCGCAAAATGTGAAGGACCTATTGAATATGCTACAAGTTCTTTACCCAACTATTGTTGAAGATGAGGATATCATCTAGATATACAATGATGAAAGAGTTGGTGAAAGGTTGCAATATGTCATTCATTAGCCTCATGAAAGTTTTTGGGGCATTCGTCAACCAAATGGCATGACCAACCATTCAAAAATACCCTCCTTGGACTTGAAAGTGATATTCCTCACATTAGTTGGTTTTATTGGTACTTGGTGATAACCGAACTTCAAATAAATCTTAGGTAGTTGGCCCCCTTGAGGTCGTCAAGAAGGTCGCCAATCTGAGGAATCAGATACCTATTCCTGACTATGATTTCGTTTAGAGCCCAATAATCAACGCAAAGTCTCCAGGTACCATCTTCCTTTTGCATAAGTACAATTGAGCTTCCATTGGGTGAGGAATTGGGTTGGATGTACCCTTTTTGTAGTAGCTCTTAGATCTGCAACTTGATTTCCTCATCTCCCAAAAGAGAGCAATGGTAGATTGGCCTGTTGGGTAGAGGTGCGTCGAGGGTCAAATCAATTGAATGCTTGACTTGATAGTGCAGAGGTACCCTAGTGGGCGAGGACAAGATGTCTTTGTATTCTTCCACGACCTTATCCACTCGCCTTTATTGCAATGAGGAGCCCTGTGTGGAGGCCATGGATGTGGCCACAATATTCTCCTTACTTTGAGAGTGAATCAGGATGAAGACAAATTTCTTAGTCCGAGAGATAAAATTACTACATTTCTTAATAGAGATCAAAGAAATGGTAGTAGGCGAGGGGTTCATGCAGTCCCCTATATAGTTGTCCGCCCAAAGTAATAATAACGCTATGAGATCTAGAATCATATACAACATAACACTTTCATAAGTATGGTTGGCCTAAAATCACAAACTTTAAGAGAAGAAACATCACATAATACCCTGTCCTTGAAAGGCTTGATGCTATAAGGTGAGCAACACTATTGATTGACGTGGAGATCTCGTCCTTTATGAAGCCATCCAATGGTGTATGGATACGGGTGTGGTGTTTTTGGTAGGGCAAACCACTTAATGACCTTTGCTAAGATAAGGTTCTTTTGACTTCCGCTATCCTTCACCCACACTTGTGAGTGAAATAGGCACTCACCTTCCTCCTGATCTTCAGGCTCGCTTTGGTGGACCTTGGTGATGGTAATGGTGGCATTGGTTTCTACATCAGTGATTTGTTTCCTTTATCTAGGTTTATTTCAAAGTCAAATATGCGTTTAACTCTGAGTATTTTAGCTCGGACACTAATGAATGCCTTGGGTGACATTCATTGGTGTTATCAGTGGGGCTTTTGTGGAACTCACATCACTTTCCCACATCCTTATTCATCTTTCCATTATCTTTCTTTATTTGCTACTTTGATGGGATGTATTTTGGTGTTCTACCCTAACTCTATCCTTGGTTCAGTAGTTTGGGGATGTCCTTACCCTACTTTTGATGTGAATGATTCACAAATCCAAAGTCTCACTTTTTCTGTTTAATTTTTTGCTCTATTTTGATAACATATCAATATGTTTCACTAAGTGAGGAGATGTATAGGAACTCCATTTATGTTTGGAGAAAACCATAGTACATGACCAATGGATGTCTCTTAGTGTCCTTGATACCCAACTTGATGCGTAAGGTATGCAAGATATTTGTGAACTCTGGAACTGCTTATTCCCTTTCCCATTGTAGCGTGGTGCATCTCAGGTACTATTCTTCATAGCCACTAACATGATGATGTTGTTACTTAGAAACATCCCTAAAGAGTCCCAAGTGGAGGGATTCTAGGAGCAATAATTTGATAGGATCTCATGCTCACTCATCTTTCTTTTCTTCCACCATGGGAGGTCGTTAGTGTCAATGAGGACAGCCTTATAAGGGATCAAGTAGTTTGAGTCCTAACTCCTTATACCTCAACCTTTTTGGGGACATGCACTAAAAAAAAAAAAGGAGTAAACCACTCACATACCACTTATCATAATTTATGAAGGGGATGAAATGAAATATAACTTTATAACCAAAACACATATATATAATGAAACTTGACTTCAATAAATGGAAAATGTTGAAACTGTATACATGCAGAATGAAAGTAAACTACCTCAAATGGTGTTAGATTATCTCCGAGAAGAGATGTGACGACTACATGCCTTCTTGAACTATGTTACAACGAGTCTGAGAGGCATTTTTATCATGAAGAATCAATGTGAAACACTAAGCATTCAAAAACCTAAACCTAGGAGATGAAGTGATAAAGGGTTATGGGACTTGATGGGGTAAGTTGGAACATAAACTTCCTGGGGCCATGACTTTGGCATATGATCTCCATTTGACACACATGATAGCTCGTTGGAAAGGTTTATCTGAGAATTACAATTTTTGACTATTAATGGAAATCTATTAAAGGCATCAACCAATTTCCTCAAAAGAAAAATGTTTAGGCCTCAAAATGGCTCCAAAAGTTTAGGACCTAAAAACTGTCAAAAATAGAAAAAGGTTGTAACAACCCCTGGTTGATTTTCCATGTAAATAAAATAAGACCAAGATCATGGGTCACATATTCTTAGGTGAACGGTGGTAAAACATTATAGTGGGAATTACTTGTGGTTTATTAATGGCTATGGAAATTGGCAAAGGCAAAGAGGCAATAAATGACATTTAATTAAGGAAACAAAGGAAAATAGGAGAAAATGAATATGACGAGACACAAATATGCATGCAAGGGAAATTAGAGAAAAATTAGAGTAAAATGAAGAAAAAGGAAAAAGGAAAGGAAGAGGCTAGACATCAATGATAAAAAGGTATGGGAGAAACAATTCACAACTTTTGCCAGTTTAGGTTTTGGCTCTATTCTTCCATACTCTTACACTCTTGCACACTTAGAGCATTCTTGGATCATCCTAACATTCACTTGAACTTAGATAGAAGAAAGAAAAGGACAAGAAAAGGAATTGTGAGCAACAAAGAGAAGGTTGGATCAACAATTACAACTAGAGTTCGTTGCAGGTAACATGTTGCATGTGTGATTTCCTTGCTGAGATTTCGATGAATGGTACATGCATGTGGTTCTTTTGTTATTTTCTATCATTGGCATGGGATTTTCCTATATTGACAATGGTTTAAGGGTTGCATTTCCATTTCCTAGATAGCCATGATGTAGTGGGTTCTCTCTCTGATTAAGATTTGGATGGGCAGTGGACTTGGATCATGGTTGAGGTGGTCTCAGGAAAATTCCCAAGGGTCAAGGGTGGAGATGGGATTTCTCCTAGAACTCTTGATGAATGGGTGAAGACAGGAAAATTTCTCTAGAGCTGATAAAGGAAATCAAAAGCATCCAAGCTTCTTTTGATGTTTGTGATTTCTGGACCAGTTTAGGTGAAATCATTGTGGTTGAGGGTTGAAGTGGTTTGGCCTATGGAAGCCCTGGTTGGTTCTATTTTGGTTTAACTTGTATGATCCCACATTCATGCTTGGAATATGGCATGGGGTTGATTGGCTAAAATAGAGATTTGGTTCAACCCAATGTATGGTTGGGTGGTATGTGGAAGTCCCTGACTTGGGTGGCTTTTTCATACGTTAATATAAACTATTTTTTTATTGTGATTGATGAACACTTGTACTAGTTATTATGTTGATCTTATGGCTGGTTTGTCATGGATACGATGTTGGTTATATGCATGGTTACATGATGTGTTCTTGCTATGGATCTTATTCATGATTTGATAAGTGATTAAATGGTTGATGAATGCATAAGCTAACAAGTGTTGTTGTAGCTACCTTGAAAGGGCATTTAACCTTCTCGATAATTCTCTGATGAAGTTCAAAAGTTTATGATCACATGTGCATTCATGACCTGTAGCTTTTATGTTTACTATATGTTTGACGAAATGTGTATCAAGTATTAAGCATTTTTGGTTAATATCTTGCTCGAGTATTGGTTTTTTATACTTGTTATCACCTCATAATTGACTTTGGAAAGTTATGGGAAGTGACCTATAGGCTAACCCAGAAAAAGTGGCATAGATCTCGCCACCACATGCATAGAACTGGAAGATTTTGATCGTAACTGCACGCAGGAAGGCTTTTGGGTGTGCGGTTGGAGCCTTCCAAGTGCATGCACAATGTGCCAAGGGTGTGGTTGGGAGGTAAATCTTGTGAAAGTAAGTTCCAACTCTTGGATTGATCACTCGGGGTGGTTTTCAGACTCCTGAGTGATATAGTGTCCCTGATGGGTGGCAATAAGAGTTTCGGTTAGTAGGCCCCACTTCCATAACTGGAACTTGGAGGTCGGGTCATGTCATAGTAACTCTCAGCTCATGTTTACCCTTGAGAGCTTATAAAAGCAGGTAAATTTTGGATGGGGTGGTTACGGAGTGGTATCAGAGCAAGGTTGCAACACTGGACCTTGGGGTACATGTACATGATTATGGTTATCATGTGTGCAATTATTGTTGCAGTTTGTATATATATATATATATATATAGCGAGAGAGAGAGAGAGAGAGAGAGTTGTGTAGATATGATAACCTCTCCTAAGATACAATGAGGTATGATTTTGATTATGCCTTCTATTTGGTTTATCTAAGAGGGTATGATTACAGGAAATAGAAGATTAGAGATGAAGAGCATAGTAGTGGACTATAATTCACATGACTTCCCATATAGGCTTGATGTGAAATCAATGGAATGGGAAAGGTCAATTGAGAAACAAGGAGAAGAGTATTCTCCTGATCTAATGGAATATATCATAAGTTGCAAGGTAGATAATAACAGGTTGATTAAGGAGCATGAAAGACTTGTGAAGGATTAGGAAAATCAAGTAATGGTCAATGTAGTGATTTTTTAGAGTGTTACAGATTTGCAGAAGCAAGGAAAAATGGGGAACAATCATGGAGATAGACATGAGGAGAAGACCAATGGGGCATATGGTAGAATGTCTAAGAGAAGACACATGATGGACATAAATGATATAGTCATAGGCGGTGGATCCTTGGATACACCTAACACATGGGCTAACACTCACGGATTTTATTCTAGCTCCATTTCTGAGAGATATCATCGTCATTACCACCAACATCCTTATAGGAGGAGTGAGAGGGGGTACTTTCTAGATGAGTTCAGGAAATCCAAGCCTCCTACTTTTGATGGGGAAGTGAAGAAATCAGAAGATGTAGAAGCATGTTTGCTTGGGATGAAGAAGTTCTTCAGATTGCATGATTATTAAGAGAACTTCAATGCCAAGATAACTATATTCAGTCCCAAGGGAAAAGTATACATTTGGTGGGAAGATGTTAAGTGTGTTAATGGAATCAAGCAAGAGGAGATGAGTTGGCATGAGTCTAAAAGACTCTTCAAGATGAAGTACTTGTCTGAGAGATGTTATGAAGGGAAGGCCAAGGAATTCTATGAGATTAAGATGGGTTCCATAACAAATGAAGAGTTCATGACCATTTTTTTTCGAGTTGTTGAGGTACGTGCCCTACCTCAAGGATGAGAAGACAAGGTCCAAAGGTTCATTAGTATATTGCCTTTAGCATTTAAAGATCAGATTGAGTATGATGAGCCTTGGTATTTGGAAGAAGTCATTAGGAAGTTGAGGCGTTGTTATGAGCACTCTAAGCGCAAGCCTGATTTCAAGTGTGACTGGAAAGGTAATGAAAGACTAAAGGAAAATGTTATAAGAAGTGAGGAAGATCTCAGGATGCATGTGACAATGATAATGTGGGACCTCATAGGAAGTTCAATGCAATTGAGAGAGGACATGGGTCTCAACCTGAGGAGTAGAATAAAGGTGATGTCAGGAAACCTTTGAGGTGTTGGACTTGTGGTGGAGAGCATCATAGGAGGGATTATCCATAACATAAGGGTGTTAGGTCTCATATTTACAATGCTCAGGAGGCAAAGATAGTTGGAGATGTAGGCCACGGTATTCTTCAGATCTATGCATCGGTGGAAAATAGGTAGGCAAATCATCAGACATTTATTATCAAGTTGGATGGTAAGCTTTATGATCAAGTTCTTTCTATTTTGATTGATCCCATATCTAATTATATTTATATTAGTCCTAACCTGGTGGATCAGTGTTGGTTGACTAAAAAAGTGCATGTAGAATCTTGGTTGGTGTAGTTGGCTGCAAGAACTAAGAGAAGAGTTCATCACTTGGTGAGATCTTGTGCATTTGAGCTTAATGGTATGCCTACATCAACACATCTAAATGTGCTTCCTTTGGGATCATATAGTATGCTTTTGGACATGGATTTTTTTTTCATTCAAAGGACTAAAGTGGACTGCTATGACAAGGCTATTGCGTGCCTAGATGATGATGGGGAAAGGAGAGTCTTGCAAGGAAAGAATAAGCCTACATCAGTTAGAATGGTTACAACTATCCAGACAAAGTATAGTCACAGCAAGGGATGTGTATTCTTTGCAGTTGATATTTCTAGTGATAACGGGAAAGAGGATGAGGATGATAAAGTCCTGAAGAGGTATCCTGTATTGCAGCAATTTCAGGATGTGTTTCCTGCAAAGATTCCAGAGCTACAGTCTCATAGAGAAGTGGATTTATCTATTGAGTTGGTATCAAGAGAAACACCAACATCTAAGACGTTGTACAGGATGAGCACTTCGAAGTTGGTGGAATTAAAGTTGCAGCTTAAGGAGATGCTTGATAAGGGATACATTAGGCCAAGTGTCTCGCCTTGGGATGCACTAGTATTGTTTGTAAGGAAGAAGGATGGTACTCTTAGATTGTGCATTGATTACCGATAGCTAAATAAAGTGACTATCAAGAACATGTAACCATTGTCGTGGATTGATGATTTGTTTGATCAACTGAAGGGACTTGCAGTGTTTTCTAAGATTGATCCGAGATCAGGATATCATTGGGTGTGCATAAAAGAGGAAGACATATATAAGACTGCATTTCACACAAGGTATGTACACTCTGATTTTGTGGTGGTTCCTTTTGGTCTCGCAAATGCTCCAACCACCTTCATATGTTTGATGAAAAATGTGTTGCACCCTTATTTGGATAAGTTTGTGATAGTCTTTATTGACGATATATTGGTATATTCAAAGAATGAGGAGGAGCATGTAGAGCACCTAGAAATGGTGTTGATATTGTTGAGAGAGCATTAGTTGTATGGTAATCTCAACAAGTGTAGTTTCTTTCAGACTCAGATTCATTACTTGAGACATGTTGTTTCCAAGGAAGGGATAACAATGGATTTGGAAAAGATTAAAGCTACATGGAGTGGACAACTCCTAGGAATGTGGATTAGGTTAGATCATTCATGGGACTAGTAGGTTATTACAGGCGATTCATCAGTAACTTCTCAAAGATTGGCTATCCTATTACATCTTTGTAGAGAAAAGGGAAGAAGTTTGAATGGATAGATGAGTGTGCAACTAGTTTTGAGCGGTTGAATCATTTCCTTACAAATGGTCTGATTTTGAATATTGTAGATCTTGATAAGGAGTTTGTGGTTTGTACATATGCTTGCAAGGAAGTACTAGGTGGGGTCCTGATGTATGAAGGACTTGTGGTTTTTTATGAATCAAGGAAGCTGAATAAGCATGAGCTGAACTATGTGACTCACATTGATCTTGAGTTGGCAATGATCATTCATGCATTGAAGATGTGGAGACATTGTCTCCTTGACAGAGGTTTGTTCTGATGAGTGATTACAAGTGGAATGAGGTATATGTTTGGCCAACCCATTATGAATGCCAGACAAGCTAGATGGTTGCATACCCTCAATGAGTTTGAATTTGAGATTAGGTACATTAAGGGAAAGGAGAACAAGGTTGCAAATGCTCTCAGTAGGAGAGTGTAGGTGAACCTGTTATGAAACCAACTCACAAAAAGATAGAAAAGATAGATTAACGACTTAAAAATCATCCTCTTCGAGGGGGCAACCTCCTTTTCATTACACAAATGAAAAATTTGTGGATGATACAAATGGCAAGACCTCTTTTCTATATATAGGAGTCTAAGGGGTCCCAATACAACCAGAGCCTACATAACAATAATATTGTAGGGGCACAATAATAACAATATGAGCTTTTATGGCAAATATTTACATGAGTAGATCTTACATGTCGGCCAACATGATGAGAGATATTAGCAGTTGAAGCAGAGGCTGTAGCAGCAAGGTGAAGGTGATAAGGATGAGGAGTACCAACTCACGAAAAATGACCTGGTTATATTTAAGAATAGGATCTATGTGTTTGATTGTGGTGAGTTGAAGAAGCTTATCTTGAGAGAGTTTCATGTCAAGTCGTATTCAATCCACCCAAGATATCCAAAGATTTTGACAACTGCTAAAAAGATCTATCATTAGCTGAGTTTGAAGAGAGAAGTGGTCGAGTTTGTTGCAAGATGCTTGGATTATCAACATGTGAAAGTATAATGTAATCATCCAACTAGTTTATTGCAACCTATTCTGATTCCAGAATGGAAATGGGAGGTCATTTCCATGGACTTCATCACATGTTTTCCGAGGACATCAAGACAACATGATTCCATCATGGTTGTGGTTGATAGGTTGAGCAAGGTAGCTCACTTCATTACAATGAAGTCTACGAATTTAGGTAGTGAGGTGGCTCAAATCTTCATCAGGAAGATAGTGAGGTTTCATGGAGTTCCCCAGAGGATTGTATTACACCAAGATGCCAAGTTCACTTCCAAGTTTTGGAAGGAGTTGTTTGGAGGCTTGGGGACATAGTTAGCTTTCAATACAACTTATCATTTGCATATAGATGGACAAACAGATAGGGTTAACAAGATTCTTGAGGATATGTTGAGGATGTATATCATGCATCAACAAAGGAAGTGGGAGGACTATATTCCACTAGTAAAGTTTTCATATAGTAATCGGTATCAAGAATCCTTGAAGATGAGTCCATTTGAGGCTCTTTATGGGCAGAGTTGTAATACTCCTATTAGTTGGAGTGATCCAATGAATGGGGTGTTGATCGGACCAGATATGTTGGCTAAGATGGACTAGGAGATGCAGGTTATCAGAAGGAACTTAAAGGCAATGTAAGACAAGCATAAGAGTTATGCAGATCAAAATAGAGAATTTAAGGAGTTTCAGGTTGGGGAGCATGTTTATTTGCACATCAGTTCCGAGAGGAGCTCTTGAGGATTGGGTCATGTGCCAAGTCAGCACCTTGTTATTGTGGGCCTTTTGAAATCTTGGAGAGGATTGGACCAATGGTGTACAAACTTGCACTGTCAACAACAGTGAAAGTCCATGATGTTTTCCATGTTTCATTGCTTAAGAGATATGTACAGGATGCTGATCATGTGATTGATTGCTTTGTTTTTGTAGGTGGAATTATAGGGAGATTTCAAGCTAGAGGCACAATGCATATTGCAACGAAAACAACTCATGCTCCAAAACCGAGCAATAGAGCAGGTTAAAGTGTAGTGGAAGCACTTTGGGCCCGAAGAAGCCACATGGGAGATGGTTGATCGAATGCGAGCACTATATCCTTCTTTACATGTTGGTTGAAGCAAATGATTTTTTGGTGTATATATATATATATATAATAAGACTAAGGTCATGAGACATGTATTCCTAGTTGAATGGTGGGCATCACTTGTGGTTTATTAATGGCTATGGAAATTGGCAAAGGCATTAAAAAATGCCAAGAGGTAATAAATGTAATTTAATTAAGGAAATAAAGGAAAATAAGAGAAAAGGAAGATGAAGAGACACAATTATGCATGCAAAGGAAATGAGAAGAAAATGAAGAAAAAGGAAAAAGGAAAGGAAGAGACTAGACATCAATGATAAAAAGGAATGAAAGAAACAATTCACAACTTTTTGTCAGTTTAGCTTTTGTCTCTCTTCTTCCATACTCTTACACTCTTGCACACTTAGAGCATTCTTGGAGCATCCTAGTATTCACTTGGACTTTGAGAGAAGAAAGCAAAGGACGCATAAAGGAATTGCGAGTAGCGAGAGAAGGTTGGATCAATAGCTACAACTATAGTTCATTGCAGGTAATAGGTTGCATGTGTGATTTCCTTGCTGATATTTGGATGCATGGTACATGCATGTGGGTCTTTGGTTATTTTGTTGTCATTGTCATGGGATTTGTCTTGATTGCCATTCAGCCTTGCCTTGTCATTTCCTGGATAAACATGATATAGTGGGTTATCCCTTTGATTAAGCTTTGGATGGATGATAGATTTGGATCCTGGTTGAGGTGGTATTGGGAAAATTCCCAAGGGTCAAGGGTGGAGATGGGCTTTCTCCTAGAACTCTTGACAAAGGGGCAGGGACAGGAAAATTCCTTTAGAACTGCTGAGGGAAGTCGGAGGCATCCAAGCTTGTTTTGATGTTAGTGATTTATGGATTGGTTTAGGTGAAATTAACATGGTTGAGGGTTTAGGTGACTTGGCCTTTGGAAGCCCTAGTTAGTTCTCTTTTGGTTTAACCCATATGATCCCACATTCATGCTTGGAATATGGCACGGGGGTGATTGGCTAAAAGAGAGATTTGGTTTAGCCCAATCTATGTTTGGGTGGTACGTGGAAATACCTGGCTTGGTTCGCTTTTAGATATGTTAATATAAGCTATTTTTTTATTGTGATGGATGCACGCTTGTATTGATTATGTTGATATTATGTCTCGTTTGTCATGGATTCTATGCTAGTTATATGCATGGTTATTGATGTGCTCTTGCTATGGATCTTGTTCATGATTTTATAAGTGATTGAGTGGTTGATGAATGCACAGGTTAACAAGTACTATTGCAACTACCTTGAGAGGGAATTGGACCTTCTTGATAATTCTCTGATGAAGTTCAGAAGTTCATGATCATATATGCATTCATGACCTGTAACTTCTATGTTTACTATTTGTTTGATGAAATGTGTATCGTGTATTCAACATGTCTTGGTCAATATATTGCTTGAGTATTGGTTGTTTAGACTTATTATCACCTGAGACTTGACTCAAGAAAGTTTTGGTAAATTCTGGGCAATGGCTTATAGCCTAAACCTAAAAACGTGGCATAGATCTCATCACCACATGTATAGAACTGGAAGATTATGATCGTAACCGCATACAAGAAGGCTTATGCATGTGTGGTTGGAGCCTTCCAAGCACATGCACAATGTGTCAAGGGTGCGGTTGGGAGGTAAATATTGTGAAAATAAATTCCAGCTCTTGGATTGATCATTAGGGGTGGTTTTCAAACTCTTGAGTGATTTGATGTCCCTGATGGGTGGCAATAAGAGTTCTGGTTAGTAGGCCCCACTTCCATAATTGGAACTTGGAGGTCGGGTCATGTCATAGTAACTCTCAGCTCATGTTTACCCTAGAGAGCTTGTAAAAGTGGGAAAATGTGGGATGGGGTGGTTAGAAATGCAAAAATAGGAAATTTGAGCTGTGAGCTAGTGGAATAGGTGGGTGGCCACTGATATCCACATGGATCATTTTCCCTGCATTTCTATTAGTGAGTAGATTGGAGGAAATGAATGTAAAATTTGATGTGTTATTTGCTTTATTTTCATGCATATGAACCCCATTAAATTCAATAAATTTGACTAAAGTCAAAATATTTTGGGCTTAACATGGAAAATCAAAATATATATGTACTTGCATTAATGGATTATGGTTGATAAATTATCCCATTACACTATTTTTGGCATGAGGAATGTTAGGTCCCTATAATGCTAGTGTATTCTACGTATTATTATTGTTAGTGTACCCCCCTATTATTATTGCTCTACCCATGTATTCCCCATGTTGTTATTGTTGTGCCCAATAGAAGCCCATTATTGTTATTGTTGTGCCCAATAGAAGCCCATTATTGTTATTGTTGTGCCCTTACATTATTATTGTTAGGTAGGCTCTGATTATATTGTGATCCCTTATAGCCCTATATATACCAAGGAGGTCTTATCATTTTTAAGTCATTGATCTATCTTTTCTTCTATTTTGTGAGCTGGTTACATAACATTTGGTATCAAAGCTTTGGATTCTAGGTTTTTTCTTCTTAAAACAGGTCATCTTGGAATTTTCTCTATACCATTTTTTATACAAAGCTTTAGAAGATGATATTGCAACCACATGGACCTGAAATATTGGTAAACTTCGTGTATAAATTTTAGATATTGGTTTGCTATATTTTCAGAGATATGATCCAAGGAAGTTAGGGTTTTTGTAGGCTCCAATATTCGATCTAAAACAGGTGACCTAGGGAGAATTGTCATAACTTTCTCTCTGAGCACCGTATTTGAATTTAGTAAAAATTTAATGAAAGTGGATAGACTTTAGTTTTTGGGGTATCGTTTCAGGGCCGAAGGTCGAAATAGTGACACATGGCACTATGTACAAGTTCACTCTACTGAACTAGTCTATAATCAGGTCATCGTGGGAGATTGGGCATAACTCTTCCTTGAAGAATGCAATATTGGTTTGACTTATTGGTTTGGAAACAATACTCAGAGGGATACTATAGGACCAAATTTTAGAACTTGGAGATCCGAAATTACAGAGATACCACAACTTCAATATCGAGCTCCTAAAAAATAAGAAAAAGATGTGTATTTTTTTTAATTTTGCATAACTTTTGTTTGAAAAATCAGTTTGAAGTGATTCAAAGGGAATATTTAAGCATAGATATCAGTATTTGGTTCTAAAATTCCTCCTAAACAAAATAATTCTACACCCATTAGCCCTAATAAATCTCTACTATGACTCATGAAGAGGAAGAATTGCAACATGATATACCGAAATTACGAGACCAAGTGCAACAAATTTCGCTCTCACAAAGAGCAACCAAAGATGAACTAAAAGGGGAGATGGATGGCTTCAAAAGGGACATGGAAGTTTTGAAGGATGGATTAAAATTAGACATGGAAGATTTGAAGGATGGTTTAAAAGTAGACGTGGAAGCACTGATGAATGTTAAGATGGAAGGATTGGCAAAGTTGCTGCAAGAAAGACTTCTGAATGGTGACAAGATAATCCATGAAAATCACGATGAGGAAAAAAGGAATATGAATTATGATTTTAGAGACTTCAATGTTGGATTTAATACTCACCACATTCCAAATATCAATATGTGGAACTTTGATGGCAAGGATCCGGTAACATGGATACTACAGATGGAGCATTATTTTGATCTTCATGACGTGCAACACACACAAAAGGTAAGCATTGGAACTTTATATTTAGAACCCAATCAGTTTGTATGGTATCAATTATTTTTTTTCTCGTAAATCACTTGTCACTTGGTCAATTTTTACGTGGGAAATGGTAGCACATTATGAGGATACAACAAGCAACACCTTCTTTAACCAATTGATAAATCTCAAACAAAAGGGTTCAATGGCGAAGCACATTGAGGACTTCCAAAAATTGAATATCAGGGTAAACGATATTCCAGAGGATCATAGAATTGATTTCTTCATAGGGAATTTGAAGGATAACATCCAACATGACGTTCGCCTTTGGGAACCTGATTCATTGGAGGAGGCATTCAATGTGGCAAGAAAAGCTGAAACCAAAATTATGGAAACAAGGAAGTCTACCACTCACAACTACAAAGATGGTAGTGTTGCTGCTCCTATCCTTCCACAACCTACAAGGTTGATGCCACAAAAATTGGAGGAAAAAAAGAAGCAAAAGGACTTTGTTACAATTGTGATAGAAAATACACTAAAGGTTATAAGTGTGTTGAGAAGAAATTATTCTACATAGATTGTGAAGAGGAGGAAGAAAAGGAAAAAGAAACATCAAAAGAGAAGGATGTACATCATGAACCAACCCCGAAGAAAGAAGAAATGAATCTGACCATATCTTGTAATGCATTGGCAGAAAACCACTTCTCAATATCTCAAGATAAAAGGATATATCAAGAAGAAAAATGTAATAGTGTTGAATGATTTGGGTAGTACCCATAATTTTATTCATTGTAAGATAGCCAAGGAATCAAATTGTTTCTTATATCAAACACCAAAGTGTCAAGTGATGGTTGCAAATGGAGGAATTATAAATTTCTTTGGAAAGTGCCATAATATCAAGCTAACCATGGGGGAATATGTATTGAATAGTCTAGTTCTTTCCATTCAAATGGGTGGTGCTGATGTTGTACTAGGAGTCCAATGGTTACAATCTTTGGTGATGATAGCTTTTAATTTTCAAGAACTTTTCTTGAATTTTTTTTGGGAAGGAAAGGAAGTTGAGTTAAGGGGTATCATAGGAAAACTGACGAAGATAATCAACTCTAATGGCATGAAAAAGCTTCTTAAGAAAGAACAACGAGGCTTTATTGCACAATTATGCTCACTAGAGTTTCAAACATCAAAATCATCTATTTCTCCAAATCTACAAAAAGCCTTGAAAAATCATTCCAAGGTATTTGAGACTCCCAAAGGCCTCCCACCTATTCGTGATCATGATCATGCTATTCATTTGATTCCATGAAGTGTTCCTCCAACCACCAGACCTTACAGATATCCCTATGCCCAAAAGAGCGAAATTGAACGTATGGTTGCATAAATGCTAGAATTTGGTATAATTCAACCTAGTCAAAGTTGTTTCTCTGCTATAGTAGAATTGGTGCACAATAAGTATGGATCATGGAATATGTATCTGAAATATAGGGAGCTCAACAAGCTCATTATTAAAGATAAATTTCCCTTTCATGTCATTGATGAATTGTTGGATGAATTACATGTAGCAATTTACTTCACCAAGTTGGATCTTCATTTAGGATATCATCAAATTAGAATGAAGATTGAAGACATTCTGAAAACAACATTCAGGACTCATGAGGGTCATTATGAATTTTTGGTCATTCCTTTTGGACTTAATAATGTAGAAATTCCCACTGTAGATCAACAAATTATGCAATATACTAAAGCAAAATACAAGATCTACTTCTACAACAAACTTTGCGGAAGCTTAATCGAATATGAGCAAGATCAATGAGAACACATATAACTGAGAATGAGAAATCAATCACACATAACACAGAGAAATAACCAAGGAAAGCCTCAGCCTAAAACCCAATCTCTGTATTATCATACAAGTCGAAATACCAGGATTACACAAAGCCTTAGCTCGAAAGTTATCCAGCTCTAGTACAATCCCTCTGCTGCTCATAGACAGTCAAAGGCTTCTCACAAACCTTCTCCTTTGCCCTCCAAGCCTCCTATTTCCTTGCGCAATTTCTCCTTGGTCCTCAAGCTGCCACCTATGTGTAATAATCGCTCACACACTGCTCTGACCTCTGAAATAACTGCACAAACCTAAAGGAGATAAATCCTTCTGCATAGATGAGTTTCCTTTATAAGAAAAATCCATCCAACTGATAGTACATTGTCCCTTCTATGATCTCAACTAGGTCTGTCTGAACTGACATGCATGAGTTATTTATGAGAGAATATTCATTTATCTGAAGTGCAGCAGTTACATGCATGCATGCATTAACTAACTGAACTCATAATTAATTCAATAAACTATTTGAATTAATTTAACTAGACTTGACTTAGTTAACTGAGCCAATTAATTACAACTCATCCTTATCTCTTTAACTGATGGATAAATTCCTCAATCAATGGAGAAACTGTTGTATGTCCCCACATAGACTTCATGTTTGATTTTCCTTAACTAATTAACTCAAGATGAATGAATTAATTATTTTACAAACATTTGCTAAGATCAAATTCGAATTTTACTTCATTATTTTAGTTTAGGGACTAACTAAAATAGGAATCTATCCCGAATTGCTACAAATAGCAATGCTATTTTTAGCACTTACATTTTTCATTCCTTGTTTCTTAGTCCAACATTGGTACCTGAACTCTTATTTATAGCAGTGCTATTTTTAACACTTTTATTTTTAGCATTTCTTGCTGCCATTTTCAACAAATAATGCATCTTCCACATTTCAAGGTTTGATGAATTCCATTTTCAAAACCTTCCTTAGAAAATTTGTGTTAGTATTTTTTAATGATATAATAGTCTACAACAAGTCTTGGAAGGATCATGTTCAACATGTTGACAGGGTGCTCAAACTATTGCAGGAAAAACAATTATACGAAAAAATCTCCAAATTTTTCTTTGGAGTACAAGAGGTGGAATATTTAGGTCATACTGTATATTATGAGGGTGTTAAGGTAGACCCTAACAAAATTAAAGCCATTAAGGAATGGAGAATCCCCACAACCATAAAGCATATTTGAGGATTTCTCGGGTTGACAGGATATTATCACAAGTTTGTTAAAAATTATGGGAGAACAACAACACCTCCAACAACATTACTGAATAAAGATGCATTTTCTTGGACTCCATAAGCAACTAAGGCCGTTGAACATATTAAAGAGGCAATGTGCCAAGCACTGGTTTTAGCAATGCTAGACTTCACAAAAACCTTTATTGTGGAATGTGGTGCTTCACGAAATGTAACTGGTGTTGTCTTAATACAAGAAGGAAGACCCATCGCTTTTGAAATCCGTCCAATCAAAGGAAAGTATTTACACAAACCTATTTATGAGAAGGAAATGTCAGCAATACAACATGCACTAAAGCAATGACGACCTTACTTAATGGGAGGACACTTCAAGGTAAAAACAAATCATGATAGTCTTAAATACTTTTTGGAACAAATATTATCTTTAGAAGATCAACAAAAATGGGTCACAAAGATGTTGGGTTATGACTTTGAAATCATCTACAAAAAAGGGAAGCAAAATGTTGTTGTTGATGCACTCTTAATAAAGGATGAGGATGTGGAAGCATTTCTTTGTTTCATTTCTATTATCCAACCTGATTGGATAACCAAAGCAAGGGATGAATGGAAAAATGATGAAGATGTGTGGACACTCATTCAAAAGTTGCAGCAATATCCTAGTACATCTGAGACATTAAATGGAAACATTAGGGGAGTTTTGACGTCTAAAATAGGCCTCCTAAGGAAATTATAAAATAATAGTGGAAATAATAAAATAAGATTTGATTACATCATCAAATTTTAGAGGGAAAAAAGAAAAAAAAAACTATTTTTTTCAACTCGTATTTTCAACTTCTCTCCATATGGGTTTACTCAAATTTCGAGTGATAACACTTGTTGTATGCATAATTTGATTTATCATCCAAGGAGTACCCACGTTGCATACTTTTGATGGACCCCGCTACACAAAAAATGAGAAATAAATGAAAAGCGTGATTGCGATCATGTTTTTTTCTTTTTTTGTGTAGCAGGGTCCATCGAAAGTATGCAACGTGGGTACTCCTTGGATACGGAATTAAATTTTGCATCTAACAAGTACTCCCACTCGAATTTCGAGTAAAACCTTAGGGAGATAAGTTTAAAGTACGAGTTGAAAATGTAGTTTTATTATTTTATTATCTTTTAATCTTTTTACCTTTTTACTCAAAAAATGGTGAATCATCCCCCATGGTTGACATCATGATCTTGAATCCTATTGGTTCTTATAAAGTTTATTTTGGTTGTACATTTTTCTTAGGAGGCCCATTTTAGACCTAAAAATTCCCCTAATTGAAATGATTCGTTATGGTACAAAGGTCACCTATATATTTGTAAGAATTCCCAACTCAAGCAAAATATTCTTTTGGAATTGCACACCTCCCCCTTAAGAGGGCACACAAGATAAAAACTTACCGTAGGGTCAAGAAGGAATTTTTTTGGGATGGACTTAAATCTGATATTCAAAAGTTTGTGGCAAAATGTTTGGTTTTCCAACAAAATAAAGTTGAGACAATTAATACCCTGGGTTTATTACAACTTTTAGTCATTCCAAGTCCGTGTTGGAAAGAGGCCTCAATGGATTTTATCACAGGTTTACCCAATTCTGAAGGAAAGAGCGTCATCATGGTGGTAGTTGATAAAATTACCAAGTATGTACACTTTTGTGCATTATCCCATCTTTTTAAAGCTAGTACAATTGCTATTGCATTTATGGAAACAATTCGAAAGCTACATGGAAGCTCAAAGATTATTATAAGCGACAAAGATCCCATTTTCACTGGAAATTTTTGGATAAAATTATTTTCTTGTCTTGGTACTCAATTAACTCATAGCTCATCTTATTATCCTCAATATGATGGGAAAACTGAAATAGTGAACAAATGTTTGGAAGGATATCTTCATTGCTTTGTATCCGATAAACAAACACAATGGGTTAAGTGGTCACCTCTAGCTGAATGGTGGTATAACACTTCCTTCCATACTACAGCAAAAATGACCCCATTTATGACACTTTATCGATGTCATCCACCATTCATCACATCATCTTTACGAGAAATTTCTAAGGTTCAAGCAGTGGAAGATTACCTCGATCATCAACAACAAGTTCTCCAACCCTTAAAGGATAACCTCACTCTAGCGCAAAATCGAATGAAACAACAAGCAGATCAAAATCGCAATCAAAGAAGTTTTGATGTAGGTAACTGGGTATTTTTATGGCTACAACCATACAAACAAATGTCCCTTAAACAAGCTAAGAAGGATAATAAATTATCACCCACATACTATGGTGCCTACAAGGTGTTGCAAAATATTGGTAATATGGAATACAAATTGGAGTTGCCTGCATCTTCCTGAGTACACCTAGTTTTCCATGTTTCATGCTTAAAGAAGGTTATCAGTGACAAGATCCTAGTTCAAGCAGTGTTGCTAGAACTTGACAAAGAATGAAAAATCATATTTGAGGCTGAAGCAATCACAGAAACAAGAACCCGACAACTACAAAATTGATTAATTTCAGAGTATCTCATTAAGTGGAAGAGCCTAACCATTGAAGATTCCACATGGGATGATGATAATTTTATACAGAAGCATCCAAAACTACTCAAGTGTTGAGGACAACACTTTTTTGAAGGAGAGGGGCATGTTAGGT
>APFE030902847.1:142459-158112 GCA_000404065.3 Pinus taeda | reverse complement strand
TTATGTCGGCTCTGATTATATTATGACCCCTTAAACTCCTATATATAGAAAGGAGGTCTTGTCATTTGTATCATCCAAGAATTGTTCATTTGTGTAAAGTAAAGGAGGTTTCCCCCTCGAAGAGGCTTATTTTGAAGGCGTTGATCTATCTTTTCTATCTTTTTGTGAGATGGTTTCATAACACTGAAAGTAAGGTAGAATTAAAGTTGAAAAGTACAAAGGATGCACTTGCATATAGGCTAAATGCATACAAACATATGTCCATGTGGCCAATATTAAATGTAATGATTGAATGCACTATTAGAATGGATTTACAGAATGCACAATGCAAAGTAATAGATACTGCTAGATGTTGATGGACCTCATTGAGATGAGGAAGCGAGAGTTATGACTTGATAATATAAGGGTAAAGATGTTTTTTCACAATGATCTTATCTTAAAGGTTATCATTGTTTGGGAATGATAATTTTCCATGTACTTTATGTGTAATTTAAATATCTTGCAATAAATCCTTTAATTCTAGTTTTAGGATAGGTTTTGTGGGTGGCTACAACATCGTATGTTCAAGTGAATTGATAAAAGGGTGATGTAATAACATAGCTAGTGGATATGGTTATGACACCTGGATAGGATTATGTGTGCATAAAAAGAGGAATTACCCTATGCATATGAAGCCATATTCTAAGTAAGTAATGAAATGATACTCCTAAAATGAAATACCATATGTGGTCACTAGCTAAAATGCATGGGGACAAGTGCATGGACAAGCTAAGCTAAGGGGCAAGGTGTAAGGCTTGCTTATTATGTTTTGGGGCATAATTAGCATTACATTGGTTACCTTAGTCGGATGAAATGTTGCACATGGTGCTCATAGTAGCAAGTGTGCGAGAGAGGACCCTCCCTCATAGTAGCAAGTGTGCGAGATAGGACCCTCTTGACAAAGAGACATAATGTTGGAAATGCACTTTTTAAGATTATTGAAGGGGTAAGCAAGGATGTAAACTCCTATAGATCAAGTTGACTTGAAATCAAAATGTAAGTTCATGTGTAAGTGATACACATGGATATTCATATAAGCATGTGAAGGCAAGCATATCATACCTAAAGGTGCCCTTGATAACATTATATAAAGCATATTATGGATGGACGACCAATGTCATGAATGCTAGTGTAAGTGTGGATCAATAAAAGATCTTGCTCTAAGTGAGGTCTAATTTCTGTAGACTAACCTTATTTGAATAATTTTTCCTAATCGAGACGATAATATCCTCAGATATAGTTGGAATAAACATTCACCTTAAAAATGATAAGAAACCATTAATTACAATTATCTTTTAAGAGGGAACCCACTTATATATATATACACATGAGACCATGAAATGTTCTAGCAGACATAACCATATAAAAATAGAAATGTAATCACTCAATATCTAGGGATCAATATGGGGTTTTAGGGTAAACATGGGGCCTATACATGACTTAACATGCCCCTCTCCTTCAAACAATTATTTTCCTTGACACTTGACTATCTGTAGGTGTTTCTGCAAATTCATCTTCGCATGTCATTTATTCCACTAATAAGTTTTTCCATTTGATGAGGTACTCAATAATTTCTTGATTTCTTGATTTCTTAGTTTCTTAATTCTTGTCTTGAGGAATGTTTGTAGTTCTACTATGATTTTCCATTCATTAATATTTGGTAAAATAGTCTGGACTAGGATCTTGTCATTGATTGCTTTCTTTAAGCAAGAAACATGGTAGGTTAGATGTACATATGCACATGGAGGCAATCCAATTTGTAAGCCATAATTCCAATCCTTTGTAACACCTTATAGTGGCTATACTACCTTGGTACTAGTTTATTGTCCATCTTTTGTTGCTTTAAGAACATATTTATATGGTTGTAGTCTCACAAATACCTAATTCCCCACTTCAAATTCCTTTTCACTCAGATGATAATCTACTTGTTTTTTCATCCTACTTTGTTCTATACTCAAGTTGTCCTTCAATAGTTTGAGAACCTCTTGTTGGTGTTGTATGCAGTCCTCTACTGCTTGAGCCTTTATAGTCCCTTTCAAGGGTGATGTGATGGATGGAGGATGATATCCATAACGAAGATCTCCAACTTAATAAATAAATTTTCTCCTTGCACTTTGTTTAATAATACATCAATGATAGAAAGAGGAAACTTATCGTTTATTGTCATTCTGTTGCTTTGTCTGTAATTTAAACACATATGCTATGAACCATCCATTTTAAGAAACATCACCATTGGTGAAGAGAAAGAACTTTTGCTAGGTTAAATTATGTTAATCTCTAACATTTCCTGAACCATGTGTTCAATCTTAGCCTTAGAAGTCCTAATTTCAGATGGCACACTCCTAGGTTGCAAATGAACATCCTAGTCATGATCTCAAGTAGGTGGAAGACCCTTAGGCATCTCTCCAAATACATTGGAATAATTTTTGATAACCTTCCAGGGATCAATTGGAGTAGAAGATATAGATGTTTGAACGTTTAATGAGTATAATTGTGAAATTACACCTTGGTGTCCATTTTTTAGAAATTTTGTGATGCTATTAGAGCTTATCACTTTACTAGGTTTCACTTGGATACCCCTGAGCTCAATATCCTTCTCTTCTGAGGAAAATGTTATGAAAATATATTGAAAATTAAGGGCCATTATCCCCAATAATTTGTAACTATTGGACCCCTAATACAACATCAACACCACCCATATGGATTTAAATCATGGGACTATCTAAAAAATACTCCCCCATATTCAATTAATACTATGGAAGTTCCCTAAAAAATCTATGGTACCTGCATCTGCAATCATTGCTTGAAATTTTAGTGCTAGGTATACAAAGCAATTAAGAATTTTTTCTAGTTTGTTATTAATGAAGTTATGGATACTATCTGAATCAATCATTGTTGTTACTTTTTTATATTTTTTATATCCTTTTATCTTCAAGGTTTGTGGAGTATTTATGCCATCCAATGCATGACAAGCTATTGTTTGAGTAGCCTCTTCTAAGTCCAAATCTTATGACAATTCCACTTTTTGATCTTCTTCATCTTCATAGTCTATGTAGAATAATTTATTCTCGCTACATTTATTCCCCATTACTATACCTACTGTCACAATTGAAACATAGTCCCTTTGCTCTTCTTTCATCCATTTTTCGAGGAGTCAAACTCGTTAGGTTAGGAGAGGGAGCATGATTTTCTCTATAGTTATTAGTGACCAATTTTCTAGTGGCCATATTTTGACTTTACACTTTTCTTGCTAGATTGAAAGCATGCTATATAGATTTAGGTTCAAAGAGACACACCTCATGTTGGATTTTTCCATTTAAAATTCTCATATATAGGTATAACAAATTATCCCTTGAAATGTTTTTTTACCTTGAGACTCAACTTTTGGAATTGTTGAATGTTCTCTATAACTGGACCTTTTTTTCGATGGTTTACCAATTAATGAAAGTATGTATTTCTCTTAACATCCCCATAATGTGCTATCAATTTCTCTATAAAATTTGACCAAAAATATAATAATATCCTTTTTCTTTTAATAGAGCCATTGATACCATTCATGTTGGTCTTGTTATAAAAACATGGATGCAATACTTACCTTTTATAAGGATGCCACTTGGTGTAGATCAAAGTATTGCTATATTTGGAATATCCAGGCTATAGGATTGATGCCATCAAACTTCTTCATATTGATGTCTGGAACGTAATTTCCTTGGTGTTGACTTAAAGCCCCGATGATGTGGATATTGGATTGAAAATCATGATTATGGTTATGTGATTCAAAATTTGTGCTCTCTAGTTCTAATAGAATACTCCCCATATGTGATTGAGTCTCAACACCATGCTTCTCCTTATGTTCATGATTTCCTAGGATCTCCACATCCCCTTTAGGGAGATCTTTTAATAGAATGGGTTGTAATTCTTTTATTTCTTCCCAAATGGATTTTTGTATATCTTCCTTGACATTTTACATTTCTTCCTTATTTTAATTCATTTTCTTTTTCATTTCATCCATCATTTCACTTTTAATATTTTCTTGAGAACTTCACAAACCCACCTTTTTCAACATAAAACCATCAATTCAATTAACTTTGTTCTCTAACTGGGAGAACCTAAATTCTAGGTCTTCACTTTCTTCATAAGTCCTATATGAGATTTTAGGAGGTTTAATAGGGGTGGTATCTTTTGGATATTTCTTTGGATACATGCAAGATAATACTAATAGTATTACTCTTTATCACAATTTCTGGTCACCAAAAAAAACAATCTTCTAATAAAAAGTTATGTTACTTGTAATTTACATACCTTTAAAACCTTAATCGGAGAATATCTACATGGATGACCTTTTTCTCGATATGTATTTTAGATTTGAATCGTCTTGAATCTAAAACTTTGGTTTGTAATACTCTAATAGGTCTTCTCTACGATTCCACAAGTCTAGCCAAATTTCATTTGCCAAGGGAAAGTCCTAGAAAAAATGTTATAGAAAAAATACCAAGAAGACCTATTTGAAATTGATTTTAGGACCATTTGGAAACCCACACTTCCATATGGCATATATTTTAAAGTATAGCAAACCAAATTCTTAAATTTTTATCACAGACATCTAGAGATCTCTCTCTCTATTCCTCAAAATTTCATGATACGAAACATCCCTCAAAATAAATTACAATGAAAATGCTAAACTGACATGTTTGAAACTAATATCAAGAGAATTTAGGAACCCTAACTTCCTCAGAGCATATTTTTGAAGTAAGTGAATCGAAGTATGATTTTTTTTTCATAAGTACCTAGAAATATCGCCTCTCTCCCCTAAAAATTTCATGATTTGAAACAAACCTGAAATAAATTATAGTGAAAATGCCAAACTAACCTATTTGAAATTGATTTCACGAGCATTTAGGAACACTTAATTCGTGAGAACATATCTCAAAAAGTAAAATGAACCAAGATCTAAAAAAATTAACAAAATGTTCCTTTAGATCTCTCAATATGCTCCAAATTTCACTATATGAAGCATCCCAAAAACAAGTTAGAGCAAATATGTCAAGATGACTCATTTGAAGTAGCAAAACCCTACAGTCATAATATTTAATACTAGAGTTGTGAAGCTTGTGCCTTAAAAATGATAAGAAAACAATAATTACAATCCTCTTTGAGGGGAAGACCTCCTTTTACAATGATAACATTGTTCAAGTGAAGATTTGATAATCTTTAGACTAGGCCACCTTAGTGTATATATATAAGAAACAAATGGTACAAATTATAATAAAATGGGAGCATTAAAGGTTCTAGCTTGTGCTACAATATAAAAACAAAAATATAATCAATCAATATCTAGGGCTTAATAAGATATTTTAGGATTAACATGGGACTTATATAGGGATTAACACACCCGACATGCTAGCGAAGTGATTGTGCCATGCATATATTATGTTTTCTCATGGAAGATAAAAGGCTATTCATAAGTGTGATTATATTGCTTTCCATAGGAGCAATGTCAAGGCTTTTGAAGATGCATTGATTCTCAAGAGAAGGATGATAATAGGGTTGTAAGACTTGATGTCAATATATTGGAAGGAAAGTAAGGACATGTTGGTGATTTCCTTGTTGTGGGAAGGAACATGAGATATTGGTGTGAAATGGGTTCTTCCATAACTGCAAGCATTGTACCGATATGATTATGAATGTAAGCAAAGAAAGTGTTGGCCAAGTAAAGAAATTAAGTGCCCTAATTGGATAAGGTGGAGTACAATTGATCTTTATTAGATCATTATCTTATTTTTCATCTATCTTGAAGCTTTTAGAGTGGAAATTTTTTGAGGAATCAATTCGTAGGATCATTTTAATAACTTAGAGAATTGGGGTCTAAAACCTTCTGAATCAATTTTAAGGTAATAAATAATGGTTATTGTGATCTAAAAAATCTCGCTTGCACTAAACCATCAAGTGTTATTCTACATTCAGATACCTTTTTGACTATTTAATAATCATGTCAAACAAAGTTCATGTGAAAAAATTATGCCTCCCAGAAGTTGACCTACTATGTTGAACACCATGGTATGAGAGAATGCCATGTCAACCCTTGTTACTCCTACATGAGATAATGTGGAATTTCAAGAAGAATCTAGAAGGTCCAAATTCATAACTCTAATTGAGGGTTGACGGAGTCAAATCTTACAACTAGTTGGATATTAAGCTATGTTATATACTAGGTTGCTAGGAGGATTGGGGGTTCCATTATATGAAATTGCATTCTGTTCCATAGTTGAGTAGAACAACTGGGAGTAGGAAGTTAGAAAGAAGAAAATAGGGGGTTAAAGTTCTATGAGATCCTTACATGCTACCAGTCTCAAGGAGCTCCATAAAGATTACCTCTTCCTTTTTACTCATATGTTTCCATACTAGAGAAGCAAGAGTAGAGCAACCTCACCTTCTAGCTGGGTTTTCCCTTGTAAGGGTTTCGTAGGGAAAATCTATGTCTATTATGGATGGTGTGTGTAATTATTTTTGTTCTATATTTGTTATATTTCATATAATCTATTCATTTAAGCATAAGAGTATATAGATAATTTGAGATGTAAATGGAATTAACATTCATTGTAAACATTTCAATATTTTATCATATATGTTGTGATAAATTAATACACGATAGTTTACAAATCATATTGGTATTAAAGAAGGTTCTTCTCGGTATTTTGTGGGAAGTCAAAAAATTTCAAATAATTGGTTCAATGAGAAGGTTGTAGAACCCTACCATCATTAATGAGTCTATTCACAATAACCCTTGAGATTTAGTAAAAGATGCATTAGTGAGGTTGGAAGTACAAATCTCCAACATTAATCATAATAATAACCTCCTCATGGTAGCTCTAACATGCAAGCTTGGACTAATTTGAGGATGGAGGCTCTAACTCAGAGGATGGATCAAAGCGGAAATCAAGAGATCAAGAAGATACAAAAAAGAGTCAAGGAAATAGACTGAAAAAGAGCATTTAATTTCAAGTGTTGTTAACCATTCACATTCCCTATTCAAGATGGATGCGAAAATGAACATAAAGACATACGAAGGTGAGAATGATGAATTCAAACCAAATCAGTGGTTGCAGAAATTAGAAGTTTATTTCATCATTCACCGTATATATGAAGAACAAAATATATCATTTGCTAGACCGAAGTCAGAGGGACATGCTCTAACTTGGTGGGAAAGCCATATGGAAACACTTAGGCTAGAGGGTGATCCAACGCTAACTTGGTGGGAGGAATTCAAAACCCTCATCAAGTCATAATTTTATCTATCATTTTTGTAGAGGACAAATGGATTTTGTGGCACTATTTTAGGTAGAGGTAGGGGTAGAGGTACAAGAGTACATCGTTGAGTTTAGAAAGATGGTCATCGTGTTGGGTATCTATGCTAATAACCTAGTTGATTTCCTCAAGTATCTTGGGGATCTACATAGCCATCCATGAACGCAAGTGATGTTTTTCATGCCAAGGATAGTGGATGAGGCATGTGTATGGTGTTGGCATTATGATATAAGTATGACACAGGTGTTGTCCTTGATGGCAACTCTCTCAGATGAAAGATCACAGTATAGTAGGTAAACAACAAAGAATGAAGAAAGAAAGGTATACGTAGGTTCACTATTGGCCAAGTCATGTATACACACAGGTTCATTATATACAAAGGCACGTATATCATACACACACACTTTCACATAAGGAAAGGCGTGTACATGTTGGAAAACTAAGTTTTGGTCCATGGTATTTGGTCCAAGGTATTAACCCCAGGTATTGGGTCCAAGGTATCGGTCCTACGTGGTTTTGGACCATGGTATTGAGAGAAGCCTAAACCTATATATGGAGAAGAAGATCATTAGGCCAAAGTGCAAGTGTGCAAGTGATGAATATCTGATGAAGTGTGAGATATATTATGCAGGTTATGGGTATGTGATGATGCACCTATGTGGCGAATGAAGGTTGATGGATCGGGATCATGAAGACTAAAATGCATTATAATTATATGGTATGATTATGAATAGTTTAGATTTGAATACTGACGCATGTCTTATCCTTTATATCTGATGATCTGGGTATATCTGAAGTAGAAAATTGCAGCGAAGGTATAAGTAATTATTTTCAGATCTGTATGCTGGTTCCCTTTGGTGAAAGTGTATACACACTGGTTCGACACAACCAAGTAGTGTATACATTATGAGATTTTATATTTGAGGTTGTTGTTGGCTCTAGTGGTTGTTGTAGAGTCCTGGGTTTTGTTCTGTGTTCTAGTGATTGTGTTTTGATGACAGGGTTTAATGATTCAGTTTTTGGGTGATTCAGAGATTGATGATGTAGATATAGTTGATGGTTGTATTGCAATGGTGATTGATTTTGTATCGATGGATCTAGTCTGAAAATTTATGAAACGTGGTCCCTGGAAGAAAAGAGAAGGTCGTAGACTTCTGTAGGCCAGTGCCTACGTACTTGTAAATATATCGGCTAGTACAAGAGCTAGGGGTTGTAGCTCCCCTCTAGTAGAAGCTGGAGAAAGAGAGAAGGTTATAGCCTTCTGCAGGTGGGTGCTTGTGTACTGGTATGATTCTACGCCAATACAAGATTGTAAACATGTTTTTCTTATCTTAAAGAAAATAGCAGCAGGTGGTTTTTGTCCCGCATTGGGTTTCCACCTTATATCATGGTGTTCATGTGTCTCTTATGTGTGATGACCTGTTCTGTTTTTACTGTACCTAGTTACTATTTATGGTTAATGATGTTCTGATTCACTAATTAAAGATCAACATATGATGACTGAATCATAAGTTTGTTGGATATATGTTAGTTGCATTAAACACAGTTGTGTGTACACGCGAGTTCCCTTAACTGAAGTAGTGTATATGAATCTAATTATGGAAATGAAAAAAGTTATTGATTTGCTAACAATTGGTATTAGAGCAGGTCCTTCAAAAGAAGCTTGACCACTTGAAGGAAGATCCATCATCATGAGTAATCAAGAAAGAGACGGAGCCATCAGACCGCTAATATTCGATGGGATCAATTTTTTTTACTGGAAGATAAGAACCACAAATTATCTACAATCACTTGGGATGGATGTTTGGGAAATTGTGGAAGGAGGATATACATTTCCATCAGCAATTCCTACAGATACGACAGGTAGAAAGCAATATGAAATCAATGCCAACGCTGTTACTATTTTATTGGGAAGTTTGTCAAAAGCAAAGTTTGTCAAAAGCAAAGTTTGTCAAGGTCATGTAGCTCAAATCAGCCAAAGAAATATGCGACAAAATTGTTCTGAGTTACAAAGGAGACTCTCAGGTAAAACGTGCTAAGCTTCAAACTCTCATAATTCAGTGTGAAACTCTTAAGATGCATAGTGATGAAAGCATAGCTAGTTACTTTCTACGTATAGATGAGGTTGTCAATTGTATGAAGAATTTGGGTGAAGAGATAAAGGAAGTTACCTTAGTTGAAAAAGTTTTAAGATCCTTATCTGCTAAATTTGAACCCAAAGTGTCTGCCATAGAAGAAAAATAGGATCTGCAAAATATCACTATGACGCAGCTTCACGGAATCTTAAATGCTTTTGAAATGAGAAAAGGAGGACCATCAGATATGAGAGAAGCCACATTTAAAGTATCAACAAAGGAAAAAGAAAAACTCAATGAATCAGGATACATTTCAGAAGAAGAATATGAGGTAAATTTTGTCAAGAAGCTTCAATGGGGATCTAGAAGGTTCAAAGGTAAGCTACCTTTCAAATGTTTTTCTTGTGGTAGAGTTGGTCATTACGCTGCTAGATGCCCTCATAACAAAGGAAAGATGTCTGAAGAAGGTAATAGAAGTTATTATACTCATGATAATAGTGATGGTTTGTCCAATAGTGATGAAGATAATTAGGAAATTAAATTTCTCATGGCATATGAAAATAATGACGTAGAAAAAGAAGAAGTTACCATATTAAAAGATCAGCTGGAGACAGTAACCAGAGTAAAGGAGCAGTTGCAGGATGTAATGATATCATTAAGAAATGAAATAAACGATCAGAGCATAACAATCTAGAGACTTGAATCTAAGATCCTCTCTCTAAAGGAAGATCTTGAAGAATCAAAGAAGCAAAATGAAGAAGCTCTTGAAGAACAAGAACATGAAGTTCTCGAATTAAGGAAACAAGTGGAAGAAGGAAGAAAGGCTACAGAAATATTGAAGAAACAACATCCGGAAAATGAAGAGAAACCTCAGGTTGAGATAAATATCTTAAAAGGTAAATTAGAAGAAAAGGATAAACTGTTACAATTTCAAGACAGTACTAAGATTTTAGATGATATTCTTAGTAGTCAAAGATCCCCTACTATCAAAACTGGTCTTGGTTTTCATGAATTTGTTGAAGGCGAATCTAGTTGTCAGGGTGAGGCAAGCAACTCTAATTCAAACCCTGAAATGCTCAATAAGGAGGTAAGAGGTCAACCACATCAACAACCAAGGAAAGAAATTCGTCAATTAAAATCTTTTACTCCAAACTATGGAAGTGATAGTCGGTTATGTTCTCAGATGAATAATGCTGAGTGTTATGAATGTCATAACTTTGGACATGTTGCAGCAAGATGCAAAAGTAGAATGGTTCAAGACTGTCATCGATTAAGCTTCTGCAATTTTGTTTGTAGAAGTAGATCAAGTATTTTGCTTTAGTATATTGCATTATCAAGTGATCTACAGTGGGAATTTCTACAAACCAATTAACTAATAATTCAACCATAAATAACTCATGGATGTCATATCTGAGAGTTACCTAGTTGAGATTCGAGTTCAATGGAAGTGTACTATCCATTACATGATCATCCAAATTGTACAGGTGGTGCATGCAATTAGACGAAGGCCAATGATGGATTGCGCAATTCCAATTGAGGAATTTCCCTAATTAATAGGGGCTAATTCCCAAGGAAACAACACAAGGAAATAGGGAATTGGGCAAGCATAAAATTGGCCAAGGCTTGTCTAGGAAGCAGTGAGATAGTGCAGAAATTGCTTGGGCTTGAGAAAAGAATTATAATATTCTCATATTTTCTGACTAATGCAATATAAAGATAGCAGGGGTTTTAGCTATGGGTTTCCCCAGGAAATCATTTTGTAATGTGTTGATTTAATTCTTGCTTGTGTATGCTTCGTGATTTCTCAATCAATTAATTGTTTCCGCTGATGAGCAAAGTAGATTCAAGTCTTTTGTTTTAGAAAATTACATAAGCAACTTGAATATACAAGGAATTTCTACACTTTATGCAAGAGTGATAGAGACCCTTTAATCCTTCCTCTTAGGAATCCCCTCCTCTGCAGTTTCAATCAAACATTAAAAGAGTAAAAAATAGGGATGATAGATTGTTGGAGGATTTGGAAAAAATACGAATCACTATTATTAGAGTGAGGGACATGGATTTTTATCTAAATAATAAAAGGATGAAATAAAATCCCTATAGGATAATTCTAGGAAGATTATTTTAGATCGGTAAAAGTAATGGAGGATGAAAATTCAAGACATTGGCTACAAGCGAGATCAAATGAAAAAATGTTCTTCCACCAGTATGCAAACAATAGGAAGTCAATAAATACTATATGGGGCATTGAGAGGTTGAACATGATCAACTAACTCTTTCTCTAACATAGTTGAAAAAGGGATATACCACTTTCATAGCCACTTCAAGAAAGATTGAAGAGAAATAGTAGATGTCATTCTAAAAGAAGCCAATCTTTTCCATCATTCCATTGATCAAGAGGAAAATAAGCATCCTATGGCTAAATAACCAAGGAAGAACTCCTTAGTTCGTTTCACCATTTCTTGAAGGATGAAATGCATTGGTTTATCATAAGAATGAATTGAATCCATTAAAAGATGGAAATCATACGAACTCACCTTAAATGTTGATTTATCCAAGTATTTTGATAGGGTAAGTTAGCTATATATCAAACTTCTTCTCATACATTTGGATTTTGGTCACTCTTTTTTAAGAGCCCTTGGATGTTTTTCTATGTAAATAAAAATAAGACCAAGGTCATGGGACACGTATTCCAAGATGAATCTTGGGAAAATCATAGTGATGGTTATCACTAGTGATTAATTAATGGGTATGGAAATTGGAAAAGGAAAAGAGGCATTAATTGACATTTATTTTTGAAAATAAAGGAAAATAAGAGACACTCAAGATGAAGAGATACAAATTTTCACGAGGGGGGAATAGAAGGAAAAATGAGGGAAAATGAAGAAAATAGAGACCTAAATGATAAAAAGGCTTCTGAGAACTAGTTCACTACTTTTTTCAATGACCCTTTTCACAAATTTGGGTTGATCTCTCTTCCATTCTCTCATTCTCTCACACTGTTTCACACTTAGATAATTCATGGAGCATGCTTGGAGCACTCTAATATTCAACTAAATTGGAGAAAGAAGGAAAATGAAAGCATGCAAGTACAAGGGAATAGTTGGATTGGTAGCTACAACTGGATTTCTTTGCAG
This sequence comes from Pinus taeda, assembly GCA_000404065.3. NCBI lineage: Eukaryota > Viridiplantae > Streptophyta > Pinopsida > Pinales > Pinaceae > Pinus > Pinus taeda. Next base: position 145,556 of record APFE030902847.1, on the reverse strand, counting down.
GTAATAGATTGCATGTGTGATTTCCTTGCTGATTTCTAGATGCATAGTATATGCATGTGAGTTTCTAGTTATGTTTTGTCATTAGCATGGAGACTTGCCTAGATTAACAGTCATTTTATCCTTGCCTTTCAATTTCCTGGATAGCCATGGTGTTGTCGGTTTTTCCACTTTTTTTTTTTTTTTCTTGGTGTTTTCGGTTTTTCCCCTTTTTTTTTTTTTTTCTTCTAATTTGTGCTCATGTTCCTTATGGTTGTGGGTTGGAACAAATGCTCTGGAAGCCCTGGAACAACTTGGGTTGGGTTACTATTCCTGGAGCCTAGGTTGGGGAAAACACTCTAGAGCCCTTGGTGGGTTGAACTACTAGTACCTGGAGCTGGGTTGGACAAACTCTCTAGAGCCTTGGAAGGATGTGGGTTGAGTTACTAGTTCTTGGACCCTTGGAAAACTTAGGTAGAGACCGATCTAGTTGATCTTAGTGATGTACGACCATTGAGGTGCTTTGGCCTTTGGAAGCCTTGGTTTGGTTTTTTCTTGGTTTATTCCATGAGATCCCACACTCATGCTTGGAATATGGTGTGGGGGTGATTGGATGAAAGATATATTTGGTTCAACCAAATCTATGGTCATGTGGTACGTGAAATTCCTTGACTTGGTTGGTATTTTCATATATTAATAAGAGTTATTCTTCTACTATGATTCATGTATACTTATAGAAATTGTATTGGTGATATTATGGTTGAGACTCCGTGGTTTATATGTTGGTTATTTTCTAGTTAAATGTTGGTTATATGATGTGTATTATTTATGGTTGTTGTCATGAATTGTTCAGTTATTGATTGGTTGATGAATGTATGGACTAATAAGTGTGGTTGTAGCTATGTGGAGAGGGCATAAAGCCTTCTTGGTGATTCTCAGATGTGATCATATATGCATTCATGACCTGTAGCTTTTATGTTTTCCATGTGTTTGATGGAATTTTTGTTATGGAGTAGGCGGTCTAGGCCAAGTTTTGATTTGAGATTGAATGTTTAGCTTTATTATCATGTTAATAATGATTCTGGAAAGTCTCAAGCAATTATGGGCAGTGGTTTAGAGGATGGTTTGAAAAGGTGGCACAAATCCCGAGACCACATGCTCAGAAATGAAGAGTTTAGGCGATAATCGCATGGAGGTAAGCTTGTGAGTGTGGTTATATCCTCATAACCACATGGAAGCAGTGTCAAGTGTTTGGTTGTGAGTCTAGGTCAGTAAAACAAGGTTCCAACTAAGGGATTGACTACCTGGGGAATTTCTTAAGCTCTTGGGTGATATGTAGTCCCTGTAGGATGTCATTTTGTTGTCAGTTTGTAGGACCCACTTTCTTAACTAGAACTATGAGGTCGGGTAAGGTCATAGTGATACTCATCTCATGTTTACCCTAGTAGGCTTGTGAAATTAGGTAAATATGGGAGGGGGAGTTACACTTTTTTTACTTGGAATCTAAATTGTATCAACTATGCTTCTTTTTCCTTACTCATAAATGGACCATCAACCCCTTTATTCATAGTAGAAAGAGGACTTAAATAGGACTATCCTCTTCCCCCCCTCCTCATCCTTTTGTTAATTGAAGGTAGTAGCTAATTATTGAAGTAAGTCATAGATATGGGAAGGATAAAAATTATTTTTGCAGGTCACTCATATACCATCTCTCATCTCTTATTTGTACATGACAACTTAGTTTATGTTGAAGGGATTAACAAATTAATGGAATACTTATATGAGTTCTTTAAATATTTTCTGCAAGGCCACATGTATGTTGATAAACAATGAAAAATCCTCCCCAATCAGTTGGTCAATGAGTATGACAATGTTATTATCTCACAAATATTCTCTCTATGGGTTGGGGAAATGGACCTAGGATTAAAATACTTATGCTTAATCCTAAAATCCAACAACTATCTAAAAAATTACTAGTTATGGCTACTTGCAAAATTATAAAGAAAAGTCAATGCATGTTGCAATAAGATCTCTAGAGAAGGGCATATGGTAATTTCCATGGTTTTCCTAGAAGCCATATTGGTTTATTGGGCCTCCTTGGCTTGGATTCATAAAGGAATTTTAGGTAAAATAATACAACTCTCATTCCAATGAATTTGGTCAAGGAGCGATGAAAAATGAACCTAGTCTTAACCTCTTGGAGGAAACTTTCTACCCAAAAAGTCATCAGGGATTAGGGATTAAAAACCATATGTCTCTTCTCCAAAGAATTTGGTAACAAAGAATATATGGTACCTAATTCAAGGAAAATTTCTATGGTATCAAGTCATAAAAGAAAAATGATTCCCCCTCATGAACTAGTTTCAGATTGGATAAGGAAAACTAATAAGAAGGTGAAAATTTGTTCTATCATCTAGAAAGCTATCGCAAATGCTTTCCCCTCTCATTGGGATATGGTTGATTTAGAAAATTAGAAATTAGAAACTGGGTTCATGTCCTTATAGGGAAATATCCTTGGATAGTGGTGTGATCCGGATTGTCCACAGTCTTTTGTTCATTGTGTCGACGTTTCAAACCCCAAAGGGGGTCCATCATCAGGACAAATCAGAAAGATAGAAAAATGATGAGAGATTATTGAGAGAAGGAGACATGAACCTTGATATAAATAGATCAAGAACCCTAAACTTGTCTACAGGCCGACACTTAATTTCATTTCATTTTTAATCAATTAAGAATTTAATAATTTTAAATTATCATTGATTATTTTAATTATTATTATTTTTATAATTAATATGAGGTATAAATTATTTTTATTTAATTAATAAATTTTTATAGCATATTCTAATTCTAATTTTATTTAAATTAATACCATTTTAATAAATAATATAATTAATATAAATTTTAATTTTTATTTTTATTTTTTGAAAAAAATTTTATTTGTAATATATTTAATAATTAATTTTGATTTTATATATTGAATTAATTCAATTTTCAATTTTCAATCAGATTAAAAGAGTTAATTTTAATTGCTTTATATATCATAAATATTATTTTGATTAATTTTATAATTTATGATTAAAATTGATTAATTAATTAAATTAATTTGAAAACCTAATTATTT
>APFE030902847.1:128496-142000 GCA_000404065.3 Pinus taeda | reverse complement strand
AAAATAAAAAATTTATATTAATTATATTATATTAAAATGGTATTAATTAAATAAAAATTAAAATTAGAATTGTATAAAAATTTATTAATTAAATAAAAATAATTTATAAAAATAATAATAATTAAAATAATCAATGAATAATTAAAATTATTAAATTCTTAATTGATTAAAAATGAAATGAAATCAAGTGTCGGCCTGTAGACAAGTTTAGGGTTCTTGATCTATTTATATCAAGGTTCATGTCTCCTTCTTTCAATAATCTCTCATCATTTTTCTATCTTTCTGATTTGTCCTGATGATGGACCCCCTTTGGGGTTTGAAACGTCGACACAATGAACAAAAGACTGTGGACAATCCGGATCACACCACTGCAAAAAACTTCCACAGAAGCCTAAAATCAAACATCCTTGGATAGGTAGCAAACATAACCATTTTCTCCCAGATAATTTGGTTTCTTCCCTCAATAAGGGATTATTCTCTTATCTAGGCCAAGTTATTAGAAGGAGTTATGTATCTTGAAAGGTTCAATGGATATATTGGAAATAATTAGACCTCAAAGGAGAATGTGCTCCCTTGTCAAACAACTACATTATAACTCTCCATAATACTTTTGTTTATTTCTTAGATTGGGAAGGCACCTTGAGAAGTTTAAAAGAAGAAATCAGAAGTTGCAAGTAGATAATGACAAGAGAATTTAGTCACAGGAAAGACTTGCCAGGGCACAAGAAAAGTAAGCAGAGATCAATGTAGTGATATGTCATAGTTTATTAGATTTGCAGATATAAGGACAGACACATATCAGTTATGGACAAGAGGAAAGGACAAATGGGGCATATGGTAGCATGTCTCATTGAGGACACGAGTTAGACAGGGATGACACAATCAAAGGTGGTAGATGGATGGATACACCTGACATGAAAGGTAGTGGTTATTGGTTCTATTCTAGTTCTAGATCAAAGAGACAACATGGTCATCACCATTATCATCCTTACAGGAGGAGTGAGAAGCAATACTTTCTGGATGAGTTCAAGAAATCCAAGCCTCCTACCTTTGATGGAGAGTTGAAGAAACCGAAATATGTAGAAGCATGGGTGTTTGGGATGAAGAAGTTCTTTGATTTTCATATTATATGGAGAATATGAAAGTCAGGATAAACATTTTCAGACTTAAGGGAAAAGCGAAATCTATTGGGAAGACATGAAGCATGTCAGAGGCATCAAGATAAAGGAGTTGAGTTGGCATGAATTCAAAAGACTCTTCAAGAAGAAGTATTTGTCAAAGAGATACTATGATGATAAAGCTAAGGAGTTCTACGAGTTGAAGATGGTGTATATGATAGATGAAGAGAACATGACTAAGTTTCTATAGTTGTTGAGGTATGTACCATATCTTAATTATGAGAAGATGAAGGTTCAAAGATTCATTAGTGTATGTCCATTAGAATTTAAGGATTTGATTGAGTATGATGAGGCTTGGACATTGGAGGAAGTTATCGAAAGTTGAAACATCATTATGAGTGGTCTAAGAATAATTCAAAATATAATCATGGTTGGAAAGGTAATGAAAATACTAAGGGAAAATGGGATAAGAAGTGGGGAAGACCTCAGATTGTAGGTAATAAGGAGACTGCAATGCCATATAAGAAATTCATTGTAGTTGACAAAGGAAAATGATTTCAGTTTGAGGAGCAAAACAAGGGTGATGGAAGGAATCCTTTGCAGTGTTGGACTTGTGGAAAGGATCATCGCAGGAGATTTTCCACAACATCAGGGTGGCAGAACTCATATTTACAGTGCTAAGGAGGCATAAACAATTAGGGATGTTGGACAAAGTATTTCTCGGATTTATGCAACATTGGATAATAGGTAGGTCGATCATCAGGAATCTATTATCAAGATGGAATTTGGATACAAGTACCAAGAAAAGAGTTCAACGTTGGGTGAGATCTTATGCATTTGAGATGAATGGTATGTCTAAACCAACGCTTCTAAATGTACTTCGTTTGGGATCATACAATATGCTATTGGGTAGGGATTGGTTATACATTCACATGATTAAGGTAGATTGCTATGAGAAGACTATTGAGTGCCTCGATGATGATGGAGAGAGGATAACCTTGCAGAGTAAGAAGAATCCTACATAAGTGAGAATGGTTACAACTATGCAGGGAAAGCATAGTAGCGGGAAACGGTGTATCCTTTTTGCAGTTTATATTTCCAGTAACAAAGGGAAGGGTGTTGATGATGATGAAGTCTTGAAGAGGTATCCGGTTTTGCAACAGTTTAATGATGTGTTTCCAACATATATTTCAGAGTTACCACCTCATAGGGAAGTGGAATTTTCATTGAGTTGATGTTGGAGCAACACCAACATCGAAGGCACCGTACAGGATGAGCACTCTAGAATTGGTGGAATTAAAGTCGCATCTTAAGGAAATGCTTGATAAGGGATACATAAGGCCAAGTGTGTCACTTTGGGGTGCACCATTGTTGTTTGTGAAGAATAAGGATGGAACTCTAAGGTTATGTATTGATTATAGGCAGTTGAACAAGGTGACTATCAAGAACACGTATCATTTACCGCGAATTTACTATTTGTTTGATCAGCTGAAGGGAGAAAAAATGTTTTCAAAGATTGACTTGAGATAAGGATATAATCAAGTACGCATAAAAGAAGAGGACATCTACAAGTCTACATTTTGTACTAGGTATCAACATTATGAGTTTGTAGTAGTTCTTTTTGGTATTACTAATTCTCCAACTACTTTCATGTGTTTGATGAATAGTGTGTTGCGTCCTTATTTGGACAAGTTTGTGATAGTGTTCAATGATGACATATTGATATATTCTAAGAATGAGGAAGATCATGCGGAACACTTAGCAACAGTGTTGAAATTTTTGAGAGAACGTCAATTATAGGCAAATCTTAGTAAGTGTAGTCTTTTTTAGACAGAAGTTCATTACTTGGGACATGTTGTTTCCAAGGAAGGTATAACAGTGGACCCGGAAAAGAGAAGAGTTATCATGGAGTGATTATATATTAGGAATGTGAATGAGGTCATATCATTCATGGGACTAGCATGTTACCACATGTGCTTCATCAGAAACTTCTCACAGATTTCCTATCCTATTACATCTTTGCAGCGAAAAGGAAATAAGTTTGAATGGACTGAGTAGTGTGCAACTAGTTTTGAGCAGTTGAAGAAATTTATTACAAATACTCTAGTTTTGAATATTTCATATCCAAATAAAGAGTGTGTGGTATGTACAGATACTTGAAATAGAGGATTTCGTGGAGTCCTAGTGCAGGAAGGACAAGTAGTATGCTATAAGTCAAGGAAGTTGAATGAGCACAGACATAACTATGTGACTCACGATCTTGAGTTGGCAGCTATTATTCATGCCTTGAAGATGTGGAGATATTATCTTCTTGGTGAGAGGTTTATCTTGATGAGCGATCACAGTGGGTTGAGGTACTTGTTTTACCAACGTAATCTAAATTCCAGGAAATCTAGATGGTTAGCTACTCTGAGTGAGTTTGATTTTGAGATCAGGTACATCAAGGGAAAAGAAAACATGGTTGTAGATGATCTTATTAGAAGAGTGCAAGTGAATCACATTGTACCAGTGAGCTCTTATGGGACAAATTTGGATTATATCTTGTAGGAAGGACTGCATGATGACATGTATCAGCAGTTGAGGAACATGTCACAGTCGTAGGGTGAAGGTGATAGGGATGAGGAGTATCATCTCACAATAGATGGCTTGGTTAGATTCAAGAACATGATTTATGTGTTAGATGACATTGAGCTCAAGAATCTTATCTCAAGGGAGTTTCATGTTAAGCTGTGTTGAGGTCACCTAGGATGTAAAGAGACATTGAAAGTAGTTAAGAAGCTCTATCATTGGTTGAACTTGAAGAAAGAGGTGGTTGAGTTTGTAGTGATATGTTTGGGTTGTCAGTAGGTAAAAGTAGAGTATAAGCATCCAGGTGGTTTATTATAGTAGATTCTAATTCTAGAGTGGAAATGGGAGGTCATTTCCATCGACTTCATTACAGGTTTGTTGAGGACATCGAAGTATCATGATTCCATCATGGTTGTGGTTGACAGGTTAAGTAAGGTAGCTCACTTAATTACAGTTAAGTCTATGAATTCAGCGAGTGAGGTAGCTCATATTTTCATTAGGGAGATAGTGATATTGCATGGTGTTCCTAAGAAGATTGTATTTGATAGAGATGCCAATTTCACTTCCAAGTTTTGGAAGGAGTTGTTTGCAGGTTTGTGGACAATGTTGGCCTTCAATATAGCTTATCATCCATAGATAGATGGACATACAAAGAGGTTTAACAAGATTCTTGAGGACATGTTGCGAATGTATGTCATGCATCAACAATGGAAGTGGAAAGAGTATCTTCCAATGGTTGAGTTTACTTATAATAATGTGTATCAAGAATCCTTGAAGATGAGTCTGTTTAAGGAACTTTATGAGCAGAGTTGTAATACTCTTATTAGTTGGAGTGATACAGTGAACATGATATTGATTGGACTAGACATGTTGGAAGAGATGGAAAAGGAAATGCAGGTTATTAAAAGGAATCTAAAGGTAGCACATGACAAGCAAAAGAGTTATGTAGATCATCACATGGTATTTAAGGAGTTTCAGGTTGGGGAACATGTGTACTTGAGAATCAAGCCCAAGAAGATCTTCTTAAGGATTAGTTCATGTGCCAAGTTGGGACCTAGGTATTGCGGGCCTTTCAAGATAGTTGAGAGGATTGGACCAGTGGCCTATAGACTTGCACTACCTCTAACAGTGAAATTTCATGATGCTTTCCATGTTTCATTGCTTAAAAAGTATGTGCGAGATGTTGATCATGTGATTGACTGGTTTGTATTGCAGGTGGCACTAGAGGATAACTCCATCCAAAACCGCAATGCATATTGTAGTGGAAACAACTCATGCTTCAAAATAGAGCAATCGAGTAGGATAAAGTGTAGTGGAAACACTTTGGGCCCGATGAAGCTACATGGGAGATGGCTTATTAGACTCGGGCTTTATATCCTTCATTATTTTCCGACTCAAGCAAATTAGTTTTTGGTATATGTGTATGTGTATGGTTGTAGATACTACAATGACTTGTGTTATAAAGCTCCAATAAGAGGTATGATTGTCATGTTTGTTATATTGGTCATTGTTTCAGTATTTGTCATTTTAAATACTACATTGAGCTAAGTTATAAAGCTCCATGGGCAGTAGGTTTTGTTTTCAGTGGTTTACTGATCATAGGTGTCATATAGCACTGAGGATGGTGTTCTCCCAAGGGGGAGGGATTTGTAACAACCAATGGTTGATTTTTTATGTAAATAAATATAAGATCAAGGTCATGAGACGTGTATTCCAAGCAGAATGTTGGGAAAAACATAGTGATGGGTATCACTAGTGATTGATTAATGACTATGGAAATTGGAAAAGGCAAAGAGACATTAATTGGAATTTATTTATGAAAATAAAGGAAAATAGGAGAAAAAGAAGATGAAGAGACACAAATTTGCATGAAGGGAAAATGGAAGAAAAAATGAAGGAAAATGAAGAAAATAGAGGCCTCAATGATAAAAAAAACCTTCTAAGGATTAGTTCATAGCTTTTGTTAGTGAGCCTTTTGAAAATTTTGAGTTTATCTTTCTTCCATTCTCTCATCATCTCATACACTTGCACACTTAGATCATTCTTGGAGCATGCTTGGAGCACTACAGTATTCACTTGGAATGGAGAAAGAAGGAAAGAAAAAAAATGGAACAGTTGGATCAAAAACTGCAATTGGATTTCTTTGCAGGTAACAGATTACATGTGTGATTTCCTTGCTGATTCCTGGATGCATGGTATATGCATGTGATTTTCTGGTTATGTGTTTTCATTAGCATGGATATTTTTCTGGATATACAATGGTTTTAGCCTTGCCTTTTCATTTCTTGGATAGCCATGGTGTTGTGGGGTTTTCTACTTGTTGTTTGTCTTATTGGTGCTCATGTTCCTTATGGATGTGGATTATAAAAGACACCCTGGAAGCCGTGTGGGTTGATTTACTAGTCATGGAGCCTAGGTTGGGACAAACGCTTTGGAGCCCTTGGTGGGTTGAGTTACTAGTCCCTAGTGCTAGGTTGGACAAACTCTCTAGAGCCCTAGAAGGTTGTGGGTTGAATTACTAGCTCCTAGAGCCCTGGACAACTTGGGTAGAGACTGATCTGGTTGATATTAGTGATGTCTGACCGTAGAGGTGGGATCACTATGGTTGAGGGCTGAGGTGGTTTGGCCTCTAAAAGCACTGGTTTGGATTTGTCTTGGTCTATTCCATGAGATCCCACATTCATGCTTGGAATATGGTGCAGGGGTCATTGACTAAAAGAGAGATTTGTTTCAGCCCAATATATGGTCAGGTGGTACGTGGAAGTCCCTGACTTGGTTTGTATTTTCATATATTAATAACGGATATTATTCTAGTACGATTCATGTATACTTGTAGTGATTATATTAGTGATATTACGGCTAAGTTTCCAAGGTTTCTATGTTGGTTATTTTTGGTTAAATGCTAGTCATATGATGTGTATTATCTATGGATATTGTCACGAATTGTTTAGTGATTGATTGGCTAATGAAAGTATGGAATTGTTATCACTCCAAGAAACTCACCTAGGTTGTATATCAGTGATGCTCGGGAACATTACAAATTTAACCAAATATTGTCGGATAAATGGTGGATGAATGGAACAAATGCTGCATATTCAAGCCAGATAACCACTCCTACTATGATTGACCCCAGACATGGGTGAACACCCCCAGACTACAAGGCTTTTAACCACCTATTACTCACAGCTTGAAGATGAGGTGATAATGGAGAACACTGACCACACCAGCAGATGCACAGTACCCTGTGATGGCCGGCTGCAACCAGTTAAGAGGTCTTTAAATCTAGTTTCTAACGCATGGACAGGATGACAGCTCTCTATGCATTAAACAACAGAAACCCACCAACATGTTCTATGATACATGCTAGATTCTAACGCAGAGGTGGGATGACAACCCCTCTGACGCTGAACATTCACAGCAATAGAACAAATGCAAACAGGCACAGCCTAGAACAAGAAAGAGAAGTGGAAAGTGAGCAATAAACAACAAAAGAAGCTTGTATTAGCTGGAAATGAAGACCAGACGCTGCAGGTTACAAAGTAGTTACAGTCTCCAGAAGTTGAACCTTACAACAGGGTTCTCTTCATCAAACACTCATCATCCGATTACATCTGAGTTCTGAGTATATATAGTGTTACAATACAAAATATATCTATTAAGCAATGCATGGAGGAGCTCGTAAATGGCCACCAACCATATTTACATTTAGGAATGGCTCTCTGATACAAATCTGACTGTGTTTTGAATAGATTTGTCCCTCTCTGGTGTTCTGCGGTCCTTTTTGGGTTGGTGGAGTGAAATATGGGTAAAGCCCATAGCCATTGAATGCTTTGACTGGATCTGTGGTGTCCTGCTTCCTTCTCGACCATACTGTTGATTAACTGCAGTCACTGAACATTAAAATGGCTCCATCATGATTGATAAATGTTGATCTGTTTGGGGCACGTCTACTTTTCTGCTCGGCCATACTGCGAATTGAATGCGGCTGCCCGCTGCACTGTACTACTCCATGCTTGCTCTGACCAGCTCCGTGCCACTTGAAAAATCCTGCCCGCTTTGCCACATTTTAAATATTAACAGTTAATGCCCGCATGACTCCTCTATTGGGTCGCTTTTCGGGTTGCAATCGCACATGATAGCCGGCCAATCCTTTGTTTGAAAATACATTGAAAAATGCTGCAAAACACTGGAATTTTGCCTTTGGCGGACTTGAAAACATATATATTTTGCTTCCCGGACCCCATCGGGTCCGGGCTTCATCTCTATCGGCACCCCCAAGGCTTCCTTTGTTTGAGAATACATTGAAAAAGGCCTTGGCGCGGACTTGAAGTTTTATGAAGAATCACTTATAATAATATCGGGTCCGACCCATCGGGTCGCATACATGCCTTGTACAAAGCTCTGCCCCCTTTAGAAGTGCTGACAGCGATATCACCGCGGACCCAAAAATTTATCGAAATAACTTATAGCGCTATCGGCTTATCGCATCGCACATAACCATGTAAAAGGCACTGCCCCCTTTGTAAGCGCCGATGCGATATGCCGATGCGATATCGGCGATTGCTCATCGGTGAAGTTTCTCATATCGCTGCCACTTCCAGCCTGCTTCGACTGCGAAATGCCGACACGATTTGGACCGCTGATCAGCCAGATCCAACGACTGATATGATTTCGGACCCTCAAGCCTGCGATTTTGAGATTTTGATGATTTTTAGAGTATTTGCGCCTCCCGATAGTGTATTTTTATCCTCCAAAGGGCTTTCCTCCTGCAATTTTTTAAATCGGTGAAGGCTATAAGTGGACTGATAAGGCCTTTGGAGCACTTTTGTATCCATTTTTGGGTATCCTTCCACGCGCAAATGACCCGATCAGGACTGCATTTGGTCCTCAAATGTGATATAGTGTAGCAGAGCTAACACTGGCTCCTTCTGGGGATGAGATCCTCCCTGTGAGGTCTCAAGAACCTGCAGATCAATGCCTTTCCCACAACAAATCAAATTAGCAAAAACTCCTAGTGCTCCATTGGGCATGGAGTCTATTATGGCTATACTAACAACCGACAAAAGCAAAATATTTACAGCTTTAAGGCCAGAGACCTTAAATGACATATTTTTTTAAAAACCGCCCATTAACTGGGCCATCAAAAACTGTCTCTCCTTCCATACTTTTCAGTATGAAGGTATTGTTCCCTTGAATCTGTGAAATAACAAACGGGCCTGTCCAGAGAGCCTCAAATTTTCCATGATTGCCTTTCTTTTCTTTAAAAGCATCCCATTTCATGACCAAATCCCCAACCTGGAAATTGTTTCTTTTTGCCTTCTTGTCAAAGGCTTCCTTGACCTTTTGCTGATGTGCTGCAACTTTTTCAACCAACTGTTCTCGAATCTGATACAATTCTGTTAAATCAGTGATTCTATTTGCCATATCATACTCTTCATCTTGTGCTGTTTGAAGCAACTTTGCCACTGGGAGTGTAAGTTGAATTGGAAAAATTGCATCAGTACCATATACCAGCTTGAAGGGAGAGCAACCTGTAGATCTCTTGATAGTCACTCTGTCCGCCCAAAGTGCATACTTCAGCTTGGCATCCCAATTCTTTTTATTATCCTCTAACAGCTTTTTAATTATCCTAATTAGACTTTTATTAGAGGATTCTGCTAAACCATTCCCTTGGGGGTAATAGGATGTGGAATGGACAAGTTTAATGCCCATCAAATCACACATTTCCACCAATTCTTTTGCCCTGAATGATGCTGCGTTATCTGTTATTAGCTTATGAGGGCAACCAAATCTGCTGAAAATATTTTCTGATAAGAATTTCATGACCACATTATGATCAACCTTCCTTGTTGGGATTGCTTCAATCCATTTTGTAAAATAATCAGTGGCCACTAATATCCAGCTGTACTGGCCACTGGAATGTGGGTTGATTTCACCAATAAAATCCAAGCCCCACTGCTGAAAAGGTCCTTTTGCAATTATTGGCTTTAGGGGCAGGGATTTCAACTGCTGCTTACCTTCAAATCTCTGACACCTGTCACAAGATTTAACAAAAGCAAAAGCATCAGAAAATAAAGATGGCCAATAGTATCCGGCTCTGAGAATCTTTTGGGCCGTAGTTCTCCAATAATGATGTCCTCCACACATGCTGTCATGGAACTGCTGCATAACTACTACTGACTTTTCTTTGTCCAGACATCTTAAAAGCACTCCAGATGGATCCCTTCAATAAAGCAAACCATCATTGATGCAATATTTTGTTGCCTTGAGTTTTAAAGTTCTTGCTTGACTTTGAGGGAAATCTGAAGGGACTTCAAACCTTAAGAGAAAATTGATTATTGCAGCATACCAGCTACATGAGGCTAGGTTGTTGGGCACTGACTGCTCTCTCTTCGTTTCGGCTGCTTCATGCTCCTCCGTTTGACCATTCTCTGCCACATTGAACAAGAAATCAATGTCCAAAGACCTGCAATTTTCCTCAGTCAGAAATTTAGCAAGCCCTTGACCCCTTACCAGCTTGGTGGGCTTCAGCTCTATGTTGAATTCTATCATTTTTGCAATCCATTTCGCTCTTTTTCCATCAACATCAGGCTGTGTTAATACATCCTTTATTGCAGCAGAGGGCACATATGCAACTATTTTGGAATGCAAGATGTATACTCGGAAAGCTTTCAAAGATTTAACAAGAGCATAAGCCTGCTTTTCAATAATATCGTACCTAAGCTCAGCATCCCTTAAGTTCTTGCTAAAAAAGGCCACTGGATGCTCTTGACTGGCTTCATCTTGCTGCAACAGAACAGCTGCGATTGTGTCCTTAGAGGCAAATGAGAAGAGATGAAACTCCTTGCTATAGTCGGGGCTTATTAAAGTAGGAGCCTGCATAATAGCCTCTTTGATGGAATCAAGAGATTTCCTTGCTGCATCAGTCCATCTTACCTCTGCTTCCTTTTTCAACATGGAGGTTATGTGCTTGACTAGCTCTGCAAAATTAGGAATGAACCTCCTTACAAAGTTGATTTTGCCCAAAAAAGATTGTATATCTTTCTTTGATCTTGGAAGAGCCAAGGCCTGAATTGCTTTGACTCTTTCTGGGTCGATATGAACACCTGCAGCCGACACTACATGCCCTAGCAGTTTGCCTTCTTCCAAAGCGAATTGGGATTTTTTGGGATTGAGCGAAATTCCAAATTTCCTGCATTTCAAAAACACCTTTTTTAAATGTTGTAGGTGATCATGATGGCTGCTGGAATAGACTGTTATGTCATCAAGGTAGATTAGCACAAATTTATCCTTTTCTCCCACAAAAGCTATATCCATAGTGCGCTGAAAGGTGGCTCCAGCATTCATGAGCCCAAATGGCATTTTTGCATACATGAATGTGCCCCAAGGCGTGGTAAATGCTGTCTTCTCTTGATCATCTGGATGGACAGCGATTTGATTAAAGCCTGAAAATCCGTCTATAAAAGACATTACTTTGGCACCTGAGACTTGCTGCAACAAATGCTCCATCTTTCGCAGAGGATAATTGTCCTTTTTGGAGCACTTATTTAGATTCCTGAAATCAACACATAGTCTAATTTCTCCATTCTTCTTCCTCACGACAACCAGATTCGCCACCCATTTAGAATATCTGAGAGGCACTATTATCTTAGCAGCCAACAACTTTTTAATCTCTTTCTCCACCAGAGGAAGGAGCAACGGGTTCATTGGTCTCAACTTCTGTTTGAAAGGAATAGTGTCTTTTTCAAGCGGAATTTTATGCTGAATTACATTTTTGTCATATGTTTTCAGATCGCTGTAATCCCAAGCAAACACATCAGCGAACTGCCTCATTAGCTTGCAGTATTCGGTATTCTGCTCATCAGATAGTTTAGCGGACAGATTAATGAATTTGGGCTGGGCTAGGCTTCCTATGTTATGCTTACACACAGCAGCTTGGTCTTCTGTATAGGCAGCTTTGTAAGGCACATCATTATGATCAAATAATCGCTCAAGAGGAATTAAACCCTTAGGAATGTGGTTGCTAGGAAGTTGGACTATGCTATTCTTGCCAATCTCATTTTTAAATTGGAACTTAGGAGCTTCTAGCAAAGCATCATTATTTTGGTCAACTTGCATTTCAGAAAATTCATCAATGACTTGAAGAAACCTATTCAACTCATCATCATCATCAAAAACTTTCCAATGGTGGACATTATCAGGTACAGAGGGTCTATACTTCATTTGTACCTCATAAAATAGTTTGGGAGGAGATGGAGGAGTAAACAGACTAGCTGAGACAGCAAGGGAGTCGGCAAGCTGATTTTGGGCTCTAGGAATATATGAAATGCAGAAAAAATCAAAGGAATCTTTGACTCTCCATACCTCATCTCTATAATCTCTCAGCCTTGGATGTTTTGCTTGGAATGTTTTATTTACTTGCTGAATTATCAGATCAACATCTCCAAATACCTTCAGCTTCTTTATTCCTCTGTCTTTGGCTGCCTGAAGGCCCAATAGCAAAGCTTCATACTCTGCTATGTTGTTTGTCACCTGAAATACCAGCTTTAGGGACAACTCAACTCTTTCTTGCCGTGGGGATACTAGCACCACCCCTGCTCCTACAGTCTCTTTGGTGCAAGCTCCATCAAAAAACATCTCCCAAATCTGTTCTTCTATATCAAGCTCAGCCTAATCTGAATGTTTCCTGATTTGCAATGCAGCCTTCTGAGATTCTTCTATTTGGAGAATGCATGCTCCAAAATCAGTATCCACTGCATATATGGGATGATTTGTGGGATTCTTCTCATCACTAATGATATATGCCAGCTGTGCTTCTCTATATAGTCTCCTGCTTTCTCCTCCAAATACTGGGACAATTGCATAAGATAGATCATTCTGTAATGTCCCTCCTAGTCTCTTAATCCATCCTCTAGACAACAGCATACCAAATTTCGAGGGGACATCGGCCACCACTATATCCATCATCATACTCTTCATAGGCAACTGAGTTAAGGTAATGGCTAGATCCTTGATCAATCCAAGGCATTTTACCTTCCTTGAATCAAACGAGAACAAATCATGATAGGGTCTAGTGATATCAAGGCCTAATTCTTCCATGATTGTTTTAGGCATTAGATTGTGGCTGGCACCTGTGTCTAGCAGACAATTATGGAGGATTTTATCATGGATAGTTAATGAAACATAGAAAGATGGGGAATTATTATCAGAAGGTTCCACCATAGGGCTGAGCACAATAGCAGGCTTGTCATCTTGCAAATTGACAGAGTCAATAGAGGCTTGTTTAGGTTCTAGCTCAAGGGCTTCAAGGATGGGTTTTCTGAACAATTCACTCTTGACTAACTCAGATAGAGGCACATCAACCTTCAATTTTTGAACTTCTGATTCAAAACTGAAAGCAGAGAAAGGCTTATCAGTAGTTTTTACCTCTTGGACTGGAACTTTGAGGGTGACCGGACTAGCTGCTGATCTTCTTTGCCTGGTATGTTGTGGAGCTGGTTGGGCAACAACTTCTTCTGCAATTGTTTCTTTGGCATTAATTGTATTGGATCTTAGATTATATTTGTGCTGCTGTTCACCTGATTGCAGCACAGCACCAGTGTCCCATCCTTGATTGTCTTGCTCTTGCTGCAATGACTCTTCATATTCAGCCAATGTTAAAAATACAGCGCTACCTTTATCCTCCATACAGTGAATTTCATCTTCTTCTTCTTCAAATTGTTCCCCATCCATTACTGCATTTTGAAAAGGAGCCTTAACCTTATGATCTTCTTTGGATTGCTCACCTCTTTGCATGATTTGTAGCTGATCGTTTGCTT
>APFE030902847.1:89178-125367 GCA_000404065.3 Pinus taeda | reverse complement strand
TCTCTGGGGTAATTCTCTAAACCACTTCCTAGCCTCTCCATCAAGGCTCTGGACAAAAACTCTCATCCATACGTCATTCTCACTGATATCTAAATTGTAAGCATAACTATAAAAAGCTTCAAGATGTTCTTCCGCTGTCACTCCCTCTGTTCCAGTAAATTTGGGCATATATTTTTGATATTCTCCTGTAGGCATAACATTTAAAGGTACAGGCAAGACCAACGGTCCATATCTAGCAGCAACGATCCTTTCAATCCTGGTAGGTACTTGCTGTCCTGCCATATTTGGAATATGTGGAAGAATACTAACAGATAGAGCAGCAGGAGATAATGTAATGGATGGGAAGGATATTGGGATGTTTTGGACAGAATGGGAAACTTTCTTTGGACTGAGATTCAAAGGAGAACTGACTGCAAAAGGGGTTGAACTGATCTCTAAAAGAATTTCCTTGCTAACAGTGCTGGGCTCTAAAACTTCAAGCTGTGATTCTTCAGCTATAAACTCATCCTTTAGAGATAAATCAGAGTTTCTAGGCTTACCTGATCCTGATGCCCCTTTCTTTGATGATTTCTTCGATTTAACAACTTTTCCAGGGTCAAGCAATGGTTTAGCTGGAAACTTCTGCGGATTTCTTCTAGTATGCCTCACAAACTGAGCCAGAACTTCTAAGTGGAGTCGCCAAAGGATGGTCTTCCACCAGTGGAGTCGCCAGACAGATGATTACAACCAAATTCTGTGTTCAAACCTTGTCTGTCATCAAAGCTTGAAACTATGTCGTTCTCCCAGGGAAGCTGAGCTTGGATTCTCCTCTCCCCGGCAACGGCGCCAATTAATGTTATCACCCCAAGAAACTCACCTAGGTTGTATATCAGTGATGTTCGGGAACATTACAAATTTAACCAAATATTGTCGGATAAATGGTGGATGAATGGAACAAATGCTGCATATTCAAGCCAGATAACCACTCCTACTATGTTTGACCCCAGACATGGGTGAACACCCCCAGACTACAAGGCTTTTAACCACCTATTACTCACAGCTTGAAGATAAGGTGATAATGGAGAACACTGACCACACCAGCAGATGCACAGGACCCTGTGATGGCCGGCTGCAACCAGTTAAGAGGTCTGTAAATCTAGTTTCTAACGCATGGACAGGATGACAGCTCTCTATGCATTAAACAATAGAAACCCACCAACATGTTCTATGATACATGCTAGATTCTAACGCAGAGGTGGGATGACAGCCCCTCTGATGCTAAACACTCACAGCAATAGAACAAATGCAAACAGGCACAGCCTAGAACAAGAAAGAGAAGTGGAAAGTGAGCAATAAACAGCAAAAGAAGCTTGTATTAGCTGGAAATGAAGACCAGACGCTGCAGGTTACAAAGTAGTTACAGTCTCCAGAAGTTGAACCTTACAACAAGGTTCTCTTCATCAAACACTCATCATCCGATTACATCTGAGTTCTGAGTATATATAGTGTTACAATACAAAATATCTTTGTTAAGCAATGCATGGAGGAGCCCATAAATGGCCACCAACCATATTTACATTTAGGAATGGCTCTCTGATACAAATCTGACTGTGTTTTGAATAGATTTGTCCCTCTCTGTTGTTCTGCGGTCCTTTTTGGGTCGGTGGAGTGAAATATGGGTAAAGCCCATAGTCATTGAATGCTTTGACTGGATCTGTGGTGTCCTGCTTCCTTCTTGGCCATACTGTTGATTAACTGCAGTCACTGAACATTAAAATGGCTCCATCATGATTGATAAATGTTGATCTGTTTGGGGCACGTCTACTTTTCTGCTCGGCCATACTGCGAATTGAATGCGGCTGCCCGTTGCACTGTACTACTCCATGCTTGCTCCGACCAGCTCCGCGCCACTTGAAAAATCCTGCCCGCTTTGCCACATTTTAAATATTAACAGTTAATGCCCGCATGACTCCTCTATTGGGTCGCTTTTCGGGTCGCAATCGCACATGATAGCCGGCCAATCCTTTGTTTGAAAATACATTGAAAAATGCTGCAAAACACTGGAATTTTGCCTTTGGCGGACTTGAAAACATATATATTTTGCTTCCCGGACCCCATCGGGTCCGGGCTTCATCGCTATCGGCACCCCCAAGGCTTCCTTTGTTTGAGAATACATTGAAAAAGGCCTTGGCGCAGACTTGAAGTTTTATGAAGAATCACTTATAATAATATTGGGTCCGACCCATCGGGTCGCATACATGCCTTGTACAAAGCTCTGCCCCCTTTAGAAGTGCCGACAGTGATATCGCCGCAGACCCGAAAATTTATCGAAATAACTTATAGCGCTATCGGCTTATCGCATCGCACATAACCATGTAAAAGGCACTGCCCCCTTTGTAAGCGCCGATGCGATATGCCGATGCGATATCGGCGATTGCTCATCGGTGAGGTTTCTCATATCGTTGCCACTTCCCGCCTGCTTCGACTGCGAAATGCCGACACGATTTGGACCGCTGATCGGCCAGATCCAACGACTGATATGATTTCGGACCCTCAAGCCTGCGATTTTGAGATTTTGATGATTTTTAGAGTATTTGCGCCTCCCGATAGTGTATTTTTATCCTCCAAAGGGATTTCCTCCTGCAATTTTTTAAATCGGTGAAGGCTATAAGTGGACTGATAAGGCCTTTGGAGCACTTTTGTATCCATTTTTGGGTATCCTTCCACGCGCAAACGACCCGATCAGGACTGCATTTGGTCCTCAAATGTGATATAGTGTAGCAGAGCTAACATGAATAATAAGTGTGGTTGCAGCTATGTGAAGACGGAATAAAGCCTTCTTGGTGATTCTCATATGAATCTCAAACTATTATGATTAGATATGCATTCATGACCTATAGCTTCTATGTTTGCCATGTGTTTGACAAAATGTCTTTTATGAATTAGGTAGTCTAGGTCAAGTTTCAATTCAAGATTAAATTTTTAGATTTGTTATCATGTTAATAATGATTCTAGAAATACTTAGGCAATTTTGCGTAGTTGCCTGGAGTCTGGCTTGAAATGACGGCACAAATCTCAAGATCACATGCTTAGAACTTAAGAGTTTAGGCCATAATTGCATGGAGGCAAGCTTGTGAGTGCGATTATAGCCTCATAACCGTATGGAAGCAGTTTTAAGGGTGTGGTTGTGAGTCTAGGTCAGTAATACAAGGTTCCAACTTAGGGATTGACTACCTAGGGTGTTCCTTAAGCTCTTAGGTGATATGTAGTCATTATAGGATGTCAGTTTGTAGGTCCCACTTCCTTAACTAGAAATGGGAGGTTGGGCCAGGTCATAGTGACACTTGTCTCATGTTTACTCTTGCAGGCTTATGAAATTGGGTAAATATGGAAGGGGGAATTACACTTTTGTTACTTGGACTCTCAATCGTATAAACTATGCGTCATTTTCCTTACTCACAAATGGATCACCAACTAAGTTTCTTCATAGTAAAAAGAGGACTTAGACAAAACTATCCTCTTTCCCCCCTCCTCTTCCTTTTGTTCATTGAAGGTAGTAGTTAATTATTGAAGGAAGTCATAGCTATGGGAAGGATATAAGATATTTTTTGTAGGTTCCTCTTATACAATCTCTCATCTATTATTTGTAGATGACAACTTTGTTTATGTTGAAGGGACTAACAAATTAATGGGATATTTAAATGAGCTCTTTAAATATTTTATGCAAGGCCACATGTATATTGATAAAAAATGAAAAATCCTTGTTGGGTCCTTCATTCTTTAAAATGCAGTAAACAACAGTTGCAGAAGGAAATTGGAAAAATCGGTCAGAAACAGATAACTGGAAGTATAAAAGATGTAGAGAAATAAAGTATTGGAACTTGCGTAACTGAAAATCGTGGAAGTACACCGCGAAATTAGGAAAGTGGAATCAAGTTTGAAGAAATCAATAGGAAAAAGGGAAAACGGTTCTCGGATTTTGGGGAAAAAGGACCAAATATATGTACGATCAAGAAGCTACCAAAGAAGACCAAATCAAGCGAGCATGCCTATAAAGGAAAGCATAGAGGAACGAATTCAAAAAAAAATCTCCATATAGATTGAGTCTCTGTATTAATGAATTTTCTGTCATAGATATTTGTGTTTGAGCAGAAGATCTAACATATGTTTTGTAGAGGTTGATGTAATATTTTTAACAACAAAGTCCCACAGATCTATATGATCTATGATGTAATGGCTAAAGTTAATAATAAAATGGAGCTTGGGAGATTATGTGTTGATATTGTGATTATCTGATGAATGAATGTGCCCCTTTAAATTATTAGTTTTATTTGTATAAACACTTTACTTAATTATTCTATGATGGCCTCATGTTTCCATCCTAACATAGTTGTGTAGATGATAGTTAATCTTGATGTGAATTACATTTTGATATTAGTCTATAATCCCTTCATTTTTATGTGGTTCTAGCTCACCTCAAGTGAGGCACCCCTTTGCAAAAGGGAGTGAAAATACCATTGAAGAGATAGACTACAACGACTTCCTTTGTTGGAAATTAAGGCTAAACCTAGGTTGTTAAATGTTCAAAATTTTCCACCAACTAATGGTTCCATTATCAGGACCCTAATCTCAAAGGGGGATCTAGATCATGGCATCTAGAATCTTTGGTAAGGGTATTCATAACTCCTCTCAGAAACCACACCACGGTAATCTACAATCCAAAAAAGGGTATTCATAATTGGTGGCATGAGAAAGTCGATCACTTTATTTTTTAACAAGCTCAATTGCAACGGAATAATATAGACTAGGTTAGGTTAGAAGTTATATATGATAACCTGCTTGTGATCAATATGAAATATTTTGGTGTGAGTTTCCTAAGAATCTACATGATTGGCTATTTTTATTGCGAATCAAGGTTAGGGTTGAAATTCGATCTGAATTTGCATAGACTGGTCGACCACTGATATGTCTTAACTCCACCAATTGGATACAAATATGACAAGGGTTGTTGATTTTTGGGTAAATGAGGTGATGGAAGGTTATATTATTGAATTTTCAATTCAAGATCATCAATACTTTTCTAGAGCGGAAGAAGTTTTCAAGTTTAGGTTACTGGGAAAATTGTTGAAAGGAATTACCCTGTCAATCAAGGTATTAATGGCTGAATAAAATCTGCTACTGTTCCAAGAAGATCAAAGGGACATTTAATACCTTAGGTGTTAGGGGTTGGACCTAGGGGGAGGAATGTCTCCTAGTTGAGGAAAATGAGGGGTTGTTGCGATGGATCCCAATAATTTATGCAAGGCACGAGATTTTAGAGCATTGTGAAGGGATATAATAGCTTATTAGTGGCGAGAAAGGAAGTCGCGATAGATAAGTTGTAGGAGGAGAGAGTTGCAGAGGATAGGAGAATCAGTGATAGGTTCAGTGTCATGTTGCTGATAGTTTTGGGGGGAATTCAGTAGGGATTGGTAGACCCCACTCAGAGTCAGATGGTTTGCATACATTAGAGCCACATGTAAAGCCGATTACAATGTCAAGGGAGCATACTCTAATAGATGATGACATGCATTTTGTGATGAGACAACTATTCTTTGAAGATGGGTATGTCCCTAGTAGCAACAACCCACAACATATAACTACAACTCCTGCTCTCCCTAACCTTCCCCTGGTACTGTATCAAAACCATGATCAGTTCTTTTCTAAGTAAACTAAAACTATCAAATTTCAACAAGTACACTATAGGAAAAATGTCCATACCTCTAGTGGAGGAAGTGGTACTAGCAGTGATGTTCAGTCCAATTCAATCAATAATTTTCAGTTGGGTTCTATAGGATATATAATTTTTCAGTCAAGACGCACAGTGATGGCTAGAAATATGTCCAGGTCACTCACCCGATATCCAAAATTTCCAGGACAAGGTGGTGAAGATGTCGAACAACATTGTTATCTTTGTGAAGTTGTCTGGAGGGCTCGATAGACTCCTGACACCGCTAAATTGGTTGAGTTCCAAACTACCCCACGGGATTGGGTGCTTTGATGTTTTATTAAATGGATCGATACCAATCCTAATGCCAGTATGGATGTTGTCAAACAAGAATTACTTCAATAATTCAAGTTACCTCAGTCAAATCAGCAAGGCTTGGCGGAAATGTTGCATATATGTCAAAGAGAAGGAGAATTTGTTTGCCAGTGCATGCAGCGGTTAAAATATGATATCAGTAAACTATCATATCCCATAGATCCTCATTGTTGGGTGAAAATATATTCGTTTAATTCTATTGTAGTACTTGCCCAACTATTTAATTTGTCAATTCGAGGTTCATAAACTTACGAGGCACATGCACTATATATACAGGACCGAAGTGGAACTAATTTAATCTAAATTACTGAAATAAAATTAATCTAGGAAGGCATTGAAACATTAACTATGAAAGCAAGAAATTGCATAAAGGAAAAGCAATACAGCATGTGAAGAATTGAATGACAAACAACATATGTGAGCTCACAACAATAAAAATATCTTAAATTATATTACAAGAACCAAATAACAAATCATGATTACAAAACTATCTCTTAAAGCTAATCTCCATTCTCCATTATTTATTATTATTAAAATGAAGAGAGAGCACTCTCTTATATACATGAGGAAGATAACCATCTCATAATTACATATCCAGTATTCTCTCAAGCATTCTCAACTACTTTCCCATTATTACAAAATATGATCCCTTTGAATCCTCCACAAATCTCTCACATATCTTGGATAAGATATGCCAACCAAATCCTCCATGATCTTCTCCTTAGGAATAGGCTTGCATAATTTTCTCCTTTCTCATTATTACAAAATATGATCCCTTTGAATCCTCCACAAATCTCTCACATATCTTGGATAAGATATGCCAACCAAATCCTCCATGATCTTCTCCTTAGGAATAGGCTTGCATAATTATCTCTTAATATGGTGGAGGAGATATTTGAGAAGTCCCTTGGAATTAATTCTTCACATATTTCCTACACATTCACAAAACTCATATTCTTGAGATATATATAAAAATATGTATATTTTCTAATATTTAATCATAAATTCACTTGTAATACAAAAATGAATAAAATGGAAAATAAGAAAGTGAAACCCAAATGTATTTATGAAAATGATATGATAAAAGGTTAATGGGATGATGAAATGTAAGGAATAGTGAAGAAAAAGGTGGATGAAAATATGACATTTCTGAGTCCCAACACTCATCATTAGAGGGATTTCTTTATTAAATCTTTGCTACCTATGACTAGGATTATGTTATCGTAATAGAATATTGCTACATTTCAAGATGTTTTGGAACATGCAATGCAGATCAAAGAAATGGAAGGACATCCACAGGACTATAAATTGGGTGCTCCCTCATCTTTCCCTACTATTATGGGACTTCGTAAACAAATCACCACTCTTATCGAAAGACTAAAGTATATTTCTCCTGCCCGACCCATGTGACCTTAGGTTTGTTGCACACACTGCCAATTTGAAGGGCATTATGTCACTAAATGCCCACGACTCAGGAGTCAAGGGTCAACAAGTTTTCCTATGGCTCCTTCGCCGCCACCACCACGCAATCCCAGAGTTGCGAAAATTTCTTCCACAATTCCATTTCAAGGTGCATTTTAGTACCATGAAATCCATTTGTATCAAGGTATGTCCATGAACAAGTATTGTGAAATTTGTCGATATTATGGCCACTGTTACAAATCCATTTGGGAACATCACTCCCATCATCCAGATCAGTGTTTTAGGGCTCATCAAACCCTAATTTCAGTTGCTACATGCCCTAAACAAGTCACCCTTTTGAATGCCTCCTTCCCAGACAATTCCATGACCTGAATACATCCTAAAATGACCTCTAAAGGGACCAGCGCAGGTAGGCCCATGTAAGGGTGCGTTGCAGAGCAGTTGAGTCCATGCCAAGGTTCTCTGCAGAGCACTTAGGCCCTCTTTCACCTGCACTGGGCGAGATTGAGTGAAATTCACATAGGGTTTGGGGAATATTCTTATCTCTTGGAGTCATCTAGAAGTTTCCCTCACTTATCAACTCCTATGAGCTCGAAAATGGATGAGGAATGAGTTAAGATTGCATCCTATTCCTCTCATCCCTTCCTCCATGGAACTAAATTCTAAGTAATGAAGGCCATTCAATACCCCCATTTATGACATAACCTCCTTCATCCTCCTATAAATTGAACACTCATCTAAGTGATCAGGGGCTGGGCTTTGATGATTGTAAGGAGATAATGTTAGTTTGAGATTTGAGACTATTGTAATTGTCGTTATGCTGCCAGAATGTCATGCTTATGATGCGATGTGGATGGAACCAAAGTTGGAGGAGTGACTTTGAATCAGACTTAATGGTTGTAATTCCTTATTCTATTCAATAAAGTATTTGAAACTTTTTCCCATATGCTTATCTTGTTATATGATGCTTATATGTGTGAATGTATCTGATTCCATTTACTTGTATTCAATAGGTCTTTTTCTTTAATCATTTCTTTGTCTTCTATTGATGTTTACATGTACTTCTCAAACGTGTTAAGTATGGAAAGGAGTGACAGGATTGATACAAAGGAGACAAGATGAAACCAAAACTACAAGTAGGTCTTCTCATATTCTTTGTCTATCTATTGTTTATACGAAAAGGCTAAAGTGCTTTAAACTGTTGTTCTAGATATGGCTACTTATCTAGGGAATTAGTATTTATCCGTAGATACCAAATTCTCCAAAAAAAATTGGCGACCATACTGGGGAATAGTCATCGTTCCAAGTAGCTTATCCACATCCTAGGACACTCTAGCAGAGTTTACTTCCTTTCATTGATTGTATTTCAACCTTGTTGAAGTGTTAATTGGTTAAAAAATTGAGGTTAGATGACTCTTGAGTGGCCTCTCAGGAATCAGCGCAGGCTTGGTTAGGGGACAATGCTCTACAGAGCACCGTTGAGTGAGAGACGGTGCTCTGTAGCACAGTTAGGCCCTCTTTGACCTACGCTGATCCACCTTAGGGAAAATTTTCACCTTTGGATAGGGTTTTTTTCTCCAAATTTCCTTCTATTTATTCTTGCTGAAAGATCAATGATTGTAGTACGTCTCTGAAATCAACTTGTATTTCCTCTTTCCAGCCCTACTTTGACTTGATTGATTAATGTTTCTTAAATGATTTCTTTGTCATTATCAATTCATCGTCAAAGTTAGATTATAGTCGATTAATCTCTGTTCGAAAAAAAGTGTCGTAAAAGTCTTCTTTTCCTTCGAAACTGAGTTGTCGTAAAGTCTTCGTTCTTATAAAAATATTGATTGATTGTATGTGCATTAATTTCCTTTTTGTTCATCATAACATTAAGGGATTCGAAAAGAAAATTTTTCATCATTTCTATTGTAGTTTGTGAATGCTTGAAAGGAGTAGCCAGGGAAATTGCATTATATGTACTCTTTGTTCTTTGTCAAAGATCTTATTGATCTATCCCTATTAGCTAAGGTTTTCATTTTTCAATTGAATGAAAATAATGCTTATCATATTAGTTGCATTTTAAGGATTGAAAACATACATCACGTGGTGAACCTTGAAAGGAAAATTCTAAAGAAAATCAACTTAAAATTTATCTGAATTTACCTAATGGAACATTGTCACCTAATGAAAAACATTTAGAGGTTCTAGGCTAGAGATGTGTTCTGGCGTCGTAAAACATAGCAGTTGTCGCTAACTTGTTTGCAATACATCTTGACTATGATATCTCATTCCATGTACGTGAGTATATCATAGCTCGTCCACATACCTTCGGGTATATATGGCAGTGTTACAGTACGTAAAGTATATGGGTTTTGCAGTAGACAATGCTAATACAGATTGGGCCTCCACGTATTTTTGGGTATATATGGGAGGACAACACTAGGTTGTTATCCATCCTTAGGTAACCGAGTTGGATGCCTTGTACACTGTGATACACCGAACACAACATTTGGGGAAATTGCCTGCCTGTACTTCTTAATTTTCCAGGAGGTATTCTGCAGTTCACAATTGCTTGGTAAACCTTTTGCCTAGATTATCCCTCTTTTGTTTTGTTATGTTACTTTGATTAAAAGAAAATTAATTGTTGTGGATAACATCCTCCACGCTCGCTCCTTAGTTGGTCTTAGGTTGAGACATATGGCAACAAATCTGGAGTCCACCAATCAAGGAATTACTTTTGATGGGAATCCTGGTCCTTTTCCTCCTTTCGAAAATATTGGTGCTTCTTATATGGCTACATTCTCCCTTCCAGGACTTACCATTGGCCTGCCAGTATGGTTGTTTTCAACCTCCTTGGTTCAAAATGTTGTGATTTCTCCGCAATCGAGTACTCATCCAACTGGACAAAATCAACCTCCAGTTGATCCTAAAGTTGACCCTTTGCCTTCTTCCTCGGTTGTTTCTTTCTTCCCTTCTTCCTCTTCTCCTGGTGAAAGTATTAGTACTAGTAACCAGGTGGCTAAGAAGAAGAAGAAGAAGAAGAAAATTCAGTAGAGGGGCAACCAAGCAACCATTGCTTTGAATGCAACATCTGATGAGAAACCGTCCATCAAGCCTCACAAAGTTTGATATCCATGCAAACTTTGTGCAGGAGACCATCTTCTTCGAAATTGTTCTGATATTCCTTAGATCTTAGAAGAATGGTCTTCTGGTTCACATCATCCTATGTCATCAACTTATGGAGATCATGCTGGTGGCACACCATAAACTAGTGGTAGTAAATTTCATGGAAAGAAGGGTAAAGTTAAGTTTCCTAGTAGGTTATGTAATGGAATCACCCCATTCACCTTTGTCCCTATCTAGATGAAGCCAAAAAAGTGTTGGATAACCGTCCTACTTCTCCACAACAACTTCCATCTAGTTACAGGAGACTCTCCCTTAATCCTTCACTAGTTGATGTATTGACTGACTCAAATCAACCGTCGGTCAAACCCACTCTCTCTGAAAATGAATCCTATGAGTATATACCTGACCCAAATCAACAGGTCAAAGAAACAGTTGACCCGGTTTCACCTTTAGTTAATCGTACCTTTTCTGTAGAGAGTGAGTATGATACCACTCAAGTTCTTTTTGTTTCTTCAGATTCCAATTGGCTTGGACGCAACCCTCCTGTTCCATCAAGACAGGAGAAAAATCCCCCCCGTCTCAAACTCAAGGGGATAATTCTCCCGTTCTTACGATACCCCCTCCAAGTAGTCTGGTCACTTCCTTTGATTGCAATCGACTGGCAAGATTTCGTCTTCCTTCTTATGTGCCTTTCCAGATCATAATACAGGTTTGTAATATGGATGTACCTAGCACTATTATTGATGAAGGTGCATCAATGAGTATCCTTTCCTCCATTGCTTGGCAAGTGCTCGGTTCGTCGCCACTTATGCCTGTTACCCAAAATATGTTGGCTTTTAACAGAGGAACCCGTCAACCATGAGGGATCCTTCCTCAGTTGCCTATTACTTTGGGAGGAAAAATAATTTATCTGAATGTGATGGTAATCCTAGGCCCTTTAGATTACAATTTACTTCTTCGGTGGAGCTATTGTTTCAACACTCTTTCGAGTGATGTGTTTCCCGCATGAAGGAAGAATTGTCACCATTGACCAACTTTCATTTCCCAGTCCAAATATGGCTTCCAGTCAACCATCTTCCATAAATGGTCCTTTTGTACCAATGGTATCATCCCCGCCACGGGTTAATTATGTGGCAACCCGTTCCATCCCTACATCAACTGACGATCAATTCAATGATGTTGTACATTATGTATTGGGGGCATTGGAACCAGATCTCTCTAATGATCCCTTCAAAAGCATTGTTCTCCCGTCTTATGAGAACCTCTTGGAAGTCATGACCTCTTATGAGTCATGATCGAGGAATATGAGGATAGTTCTTTTACTGTGTCAACCTCATTAAAAAATGAAACAGGTTCTATGAGGATAGTTTCTTGTCTTGTGTCAGCCTCGTTAAAAACTGAAACAAGGAATATGAGGATAGTTCTTTTGTTGTGTCAAACTCATTAAAAAATGAAATAGCTCCCATGAGGATAGTTCCTTGTCTTGTGTCAACCTCATTAAAAAGTGAAACAAGGAATCTCAGCATAGTTCCTTGCCTTGTGTCAAGCTCATTAAAAAATGAAACAAGGAATACGAGGATAGTTCCTTGTCTTGTGTCAACCTTGTTAAAAAATGAAACAAGGAATATGAGCATAGTTCCTTATCTTGTGTCAAGCTCGTTAAAAAATGAAACAAGGAATACAAGGATAGTTCCTTGTCTTGTGTCAACCTCGTTCAAAAATGAAACAAGGAATATGAGCATAGTTCCTTGTCTTGTGTCAATCTCGTTAAAAAATGAAACAAGGAATACAAGAATAGTTCCTTTTTTGTGTCAACCTTGTTAAGAAATGAAACAAGGAATATGAGCATATTTCCTTGTCTTGTGTCAAGCTTGTTAAAAAATGAAATAAGGAATATGAGGATAGTTCCTGGTCTTGTGTCAACCTTGTTAAAAAATGAAACAAAGGGCATGAGGATAGTTCTTGGTCTTATGTCGACTCACAATGAAACAAGGAACATTCATTCCATCCTCTTGATAGCCACGAGTAGTCTACTTAGGTGAATGTAAGGAAGCTTGGGGGGCATGAACCTAGTGGTAAAGTAGAGTTTCCCTTTAGGTTATCTGAAGGGAATCACCTCATTCACCTTTGTCCCTATCTAGAAGAAGCCAAAAAGGTGTTGGATAACCATCTTGCTTCACCGCAACGACTTCCATCTGGTTACAGGAGACTCTCCCTTTAATCATGCTGGGGGCATGTAAACCAATCTCAAGCATAGTTCTTCATTTCAAGCTTGTGTAAAAATGAAACTGAATCCAAGCATAGCTTTTCGTTTCAAGCTTGTGTAAAAATGAAACTTAATCCAAGCATAGTTTTTCGTTTCAAGCTTGTGTAAACATGAAACTGAATCCAAGCACAGTTCCCTATGGTTCAAGCTTGTCTAAAAATGAACCCATTTCCATTTTAACCCTCGTGATTGCCATTCTATCAGCCTATTCCACCAGATGAGCCTTAGTTTTTCTCCTTCCATCGTCATTATCTGCTTGGTTGATCATTCGCTTTCACTTAGTTGTTTTACCCTTTTTGAGGAATAGTTGCAATGAGTGGTCTTATTAGCCAGCCTATTCACATAAATCAACATGTTTTGAGAAGTTCCAACATCACTGGAACCAGTTGCTATCCTAGACATCACTCATTCCTCAAAGTGGAGTCCTCTTTAAGCTCTTTTCAGACTCTCAAAATATGAAAAGATTTCCAAGTGCTTGCCCTTTTGAGCACGTTAACGGATTGGAAACGACATCTACTCAGTGTAAGTTTAACTCTTTTTCGGGTTGAGATATATTATTTATGAAAAAGGAATACGTTGACCGAACATGGTCAATAGGTTCTCTCTCGTATTGTTTTATGCTTTTTTGGGCTTGAGAGACAAATAAACAAAAAATAACTTATGGAGTTTTCTTTTTGTCCCTTTTCAAACTCACTAAACATTAAAAGGATTGAGTTATTTTTGTCGCTAAACTCATTAAAACATCAAATAGAAACAAACTTGTCCATCTAGACAAGATCGAGTTTCACCTTCGCTAGACTTGTTAAAACATCACATAGCAATGGATTCACTTGAAGGGTGGAATTATACAACAAGAATATATTATCCTCCTCAAACTTGATCAAAAACATAAAGGTACTGGTCAACAATGACTGGGGGGAAAAATGGGAAAACCACTTTATGGTAGCAGGTCGCTCTTAAACATGACACTTTCACTCCATCACCGTGACTACTTGGGTTGGATTATCAGCTTGATGGTTATCATACTATTAGTCTATCATACCATCCATCACTTTGCTTTGGGTCAATGCTACCAATTCATTTCAGTGTCGACGACATGTTCAAGAGAAGTCATCTAGTCAAAATTCATCCATTCCAATACCATAAACCTACATTTTCATGACCGCCATTCCTGAACCTTTCGTCGTCAATCAAATTCCATCTCCAAAATCACTACACTCATTTCATGTCATTGATGTGGGATACATCAAGGACCTCCTGCAACGAGTTGCTTCTTGTCGACATCAACACATTACCCAAGAAGTTGACTTAGAAACACCCTTCCAGTACCTTGAGGCTTGCATACATCAATGGCAGGTTTCTTGCTTCCGGCAATAGGTTGACATCAAAGACCTTCGACCGAAAGACTTTGTATGGTGTTCAACATAAAATCATCCATTCACACCATGCAGAATGTACTGCTGTACCTTGAGGATCATTATCATTATCGATGATTTCTCTCGCGTCTGTTAATGGCTTACATCATTGGCTAGTAATCAGACGGTGTCTTCCCATGTTTGAATTCAAATCACATATTCACATGGTTAGAATCGTACTTGAGCGAACGCTTGAATGAGATAGAAGAACCTAGATCTAGTTTCATCCATCTAGACTGCAATTTCAGGAAATGTACCAAATCATCTGTACAAGGGCTTTACATTGATGGTCATTCCGATCATCGGTCTATATCTGTAGACAATTGTCTATGTACTTGTAATGAAATTTTATATGTTGAGCATGGGTATGCCTTCCCTCAGTAACTCATGACAAAAAATCAAATATCATGATATTATGTATTGTAATCGATGCAAGTCACCAACCACTTCGGAACCTCCTCATCACATCGTAAAGCATTTCATTCGACATTTCCATTTTTCAACTTCATGCTTTAGGGGGCAGTTGTTACAGATCCATTTGGGCACATCACTCCCATCATTCAGATTAGTGTTTTATGTCTCATCAAACCCTAATTTCAGTTGTTGCATGCCCTAAACAAGTCACCCTTTTGAATGTCTCCTTCCCATACAGTTTCATTACCTGAAGACATCCTGAAATGACCTCTAAAAGGACCAGCACAGGTAGGCCCATGTAAGGGTGCGATGTAGAGCAGTTGAGTCCATGCTAGGGTGATTTGCAAAGAACTTAGGCCCTCTTTTGCCTGTGTTGGGCGAGATTGAACGAAATTCACAAAGGGTTTGGGAATATTCTTATCTCTTGGAGTCATCTAGAAGTTTCCCTCACTTATCAACTCCTATGAGCTCAAAAATGGATGAGGAATGAGTTAAGATGCATCCTATCCTCTCATCCCTTCCTCCAAGGAACTAATTCTAAGTATGGAATGCCATCCAATACCCCCATTTATGACATAACCTGCTTCATCCTCCTATAAATTGAACACTCATCTAAGTGATCAGGGGCTGGACTTTGATGATTTTAAGGAGATAATGTTAGTTTGAGATTTGAGACTATTGTAAGTGTTGTTATGCTACCAGAATGTCATGCTTATGATGTGATGTGGATGGAACCAAAGCTGGAGGAGTGACTTCAAATCAGACTTGATGGTTGTAATTCCTTCTTCTATTCAATAAAGTATTTGAACCTTTTTCCCATATGCTTATCTTGTTATATGATGCTTATATGTGTGAATGTATCTTATTCCATTTACTTGTATTCAGTAGATTGTTTTCCTTGATCGGTTCTTTATCTTTTGTTGATGTTTACAAGTACTTCTCAAGCGTGTTAAGTATGGGAAAGAGCGACAGGATCGATACAAAGGGGACAAGACGAAAGACAAACTACAAATAGGTGTTCTCATCTTCTTTGTCTTATCTATTGCTTGTAGAAAAATGCGAAAGTGCTTTAAACCGTTGTTATAGATATGGCTACTTATCTAGGGAATTACTATTTATCCATAGATACAAAGTTCTCCAAAACAGCCAATCACCTCGTGTATGTCCTATTTTACAAAAGTATTCCTATGTGCCCAAGACTCTATTTTGTGGGTTTCCCACACATCTTACAGACCAATGTCGGTCTTTAGAGGCTCTGGATGATCGTATAGACTGTACGTATTTTTGAATCAATGAATCTCCTTGGGGACGAGGAGGTGGTGCCTCGAGGGGGAGAAGGAGCAGAGGGGGGGGAGAATGAGGAAGAGGGTCA
Organism: Pinus taeda; assembly: GCA_000404065.3. Classification (NCBI taxonomy): domain Eukaryota; kingdom Viridiplantae; phylum Streptophyta; class Pinopsida; order Pinales; family Pinaceae; genus Pinus; species Pinus taeda. Next base: position 109,303 of record APFE030902847.1, on the reverse strand, counting down.
ATCAAGTGTTATAACCATGAACAAGAAGGTCATGTTGCAAGAGAATATTCAATGTTGAGAAGATATTGATGTTCACATTTTTGGGTGAATACACATGCTACAACAGATTGTCCAGAGTTGATTTCCCGTTGGGAAGAGTGTAACCGGATGAAGGGAGCTAATATAATTAATGTTGAACCATGAGAACCAGAGCCAATGGTGCAACCAAATATTAATATTATGACTAGGGAATGGAAAATAAATGGAGATGATGTTAGAACCTCTGAGCAACCAACTACTATAAGGCTAGCATCACCAAAGAAATTCTATGCTTCCAACAAACAAGATGAATACTATAAGGATGCAGTGAATTATCTAGGAAATTAATTTCTTCTCAAGGTTCCTGAATTAAGCAGCCAGAAAAAGGTCAAATTAAAATTCCCAGATCATTACAAGAGACATCTCGACCAATTATAGAGTAGTTTAATCTATTTTTGCAGATAATTAATGATGAGAAACTTGTTGGTCAATTGCGCAAAAAGTTAAAAGTTGTTGTGAAGGATGATCCATTATCAGAAGAACCTATCGTTGCTAATCTTCCTGAAAGACATTCTAAGAGAGTTCGGAAAAATAAGAAGAGGACTTGAAGAGAATTTCAAGTTGATGCTCAAATTGTTGGCTACCAGATCAAAGATTCCATGTTAGATCTTGATTCAGATGTTAATATTTTACCAAGGAAAACTCTGGAGGTGTTGGGGAAACCCAAATTGGTCTTTTCACCCATTCAATTAGGAATGGAAAATTAGTATTTTATTCTTCCTATCGGGATATTAGAAGATGTTGAGGTTGATATTGCAGGTGTTAAAACTTATGCAAATTTTGAAGTAATTGAAATTATGGGTGACAAGGATCTATATCCATCTCTGTTGGGTATCATTTGGGATTTTGAAAATTATTCAGTGATTGATTTAGAACAGGAAACTATGAACTTTGAGGTGGATAGAGTTTGGGTCATACAACCACTGGATCCATATCAAGGCCCATGATTTACTGAGCCCGTAGACGATGTTGAGGAGCCCAATTTGTTAGACCAATTGTATCAATTGACAACAGGAAAAAGGGAGGATTATATTAACCCCACAATGGATGGATCTATTAGCTAGATAAGTGTTCAAAGCACCAAGGTAGGATCTGATGTTGTGATGGAGTATTGGCAACAGGGGGATAACGAGCTTCATTTGCGGCATTGTGTGACTCTTAGGTGTCTCCGCTAGATCGATATTGAGGTATGCAATTATCCTATTTTTAACGGTGTTGAATATGTTGTGAATTTTATTTGAGAAGTTGATTCCCAAATAAAGGATGGTCAAAATATTTCTTCAATTAATGTTTCTTCACAAGCGACCCCTGCAAGATGGTGGGAATCCCTTCGTGACTAATTTCATGGCTCGGATATTGATAAAATTGCTCTCGTTTATATATTTTCACCTTCAGATAGAATCTCTAGTATGATTCCTATTTATGATGGACGTACTAGCCCGCAAAAGAATATCCAGGATTGTTCTGACGTGGAAGGATGATGGTGTACTAGTTGTGATGTGGACACATTAGTTCATTCATCCTCTAGGTACTATTCTGCAAGATTGGTACCTGAAGGAAGAGATGAAAATACAAACATCATATTGGGATAGGATGATTGATCAGTTCTACAAAGCTTTTTCATTTCACGACACTAATTAAAATATAGATAAAGATATTAAGGCTATAAAGAGAGTATTATTTCCATATGAGAAATATATGGTGGAATGCAACAGATATGGAGATTTTGCATGACAATATGAGTAAGGGTTTCATGAAGTTGTAGCTTGCATAAAAACCAACACAAAACGTAATAAAGACTTAGAAGAGTTAAGGAATTTATCTTTTAAAGAGCCTGAAGGGGAGTGAGGAATAAAAGAAGATTTGATTACTGATGCACCACACTTACAATTGGTCAAACTAAAGAAGTTGAATATTGGAATTGAAGAAAAACCCAAACTTTCTTATATTGGTGATTATTGGGATGAGCAGACTACCAAAGAAGTTTTTGATTTGCTCAAGGAGTATGAAGATTTATTTCCTACTTTAGTTTCAGAGTTAAAGGGCATCAAAGGGGAACTTGGAGAGATGAATATAACACTGAAGTTGGATACAAAACCATTTAAGAATCAACCTTACCGATTGAATCCAACAGCTAAAGAAAAAGTGGAAAAGGAGATTGACAAGATGCTAGTTGTCGTACTTATATTTCTAGTCAATGAGGCTGAGTGGATAATACCCATTGTCATCCAAGATAAGAAATATTCCTAGGAGATCCAGGTGTGCAGCAATTATAGAAGTCTCAACAATGCTTATGTGCATGATTCATTCCCCACCCCTTTAGTGATGAAGTTTTAGACAATCGTGTTGCAAGTAACAAGGCTTATTCTTTTACGGATTTATTTTTGGGTTATCATCAAGTCAGGATTGCAAAGGAGGACAAAAAGAAAACCACATTTACTATGGAATGGGGGTCTTATGCATATAATGTTATTCCATTTGGTTTAAATAATTATCCTGCTATCTTCTCATGAATTGTGATAGTTTCTTTTCAAGATTATATTCACAAATTTCTTGAGGTTTACATGGACGACTGGATATTTTACAATTTTCTAAAGAATCATTCTAGTTTGTTAAGAGTGATGTTTGACAGATGTAGGCAGCTTCAAATATCTTTAAACTTGAAGAAATGCATTTTTGTTGTCCCCTTTGGAACCTTATTGGGCCACATAGTGTGTAAGGAAGGAGTGTGTGTGGACTCCACTAAGGTCACAGTGATATTGAATATGCCGCCTCCAAATTTTGTGAAGAAGTTGTGGTCTACTCTAGGACATTCTGGGTATTATCATAGGTTCATTCAGAATTATGATTTAATCATTGCACTGTTGGAGAAGCTTTTGAAGAAATGAAAAAGGTTTTGGTATGCTTGGTGTGCTTTTGCATTTGACACCCTCAAAGAGAAACTCGCAAGTGTCCCTATTTTGGTCTATCCTGATTGGAATAAGGAATTCCATGTGCATATTGATGCATCTCGGATTGCGTTAGTAGCTATCTTGATGTAACTTGGAGAGGGAAATTTGGATCATCCCATCTATTTTTATATTCACAAAATCTCTACTGCAGAGAAGAATTATACAACTACAGAAAGGAAAGCTCTTTCTATGGTGTATTCCCTCCATAATTTTTGACATTATTTATTTAGAGGACCATTTAAGTTCTTTACAGATCATTCAACATTGAAGTATTTGGTTAACATGCTAGTGTTGGAAGGAATAATGTGTCATTCTCTTTTTCTATTCTAGGAGTTCACCTTTGAAGTTATCATTAAGTCAGGGAGACAAAATGTAGGTCTTGATCATTTATCTCTTCTAGAAACAAGAGAATCAGGGGGATCAGTTGATGACTAGTAATCAAAGGCTCACTTATTTCACATTGAAGCAATTCTAATTTTTTTTTAAGATATTGCATTGTTTCCCACAACAATTCAATGCCTGGAGGAATATACATCTACACAGAGACAACATATGATTGTTTGCACTGATGATTATCAATTGATTGTAGACCAGTTATAAAAAATGGGAATTTATCACATTTTAAGGCGTTGTGTATTGAATCATGAGCGAGATATTATTTTGAGGGAATGTCATGTAGGTGTCACTAAAGGTCATGTTGGAGGAAAGGCTACTCCTCATAAGGTGCTACAAGCTAGGTTATGGTGGCCCACTTTGTTCAAAGATTCCAAGGAATTCACAAAGCAGTATGATGTTTTCCAAAGGGTTGGTTTACCATTGCGATAAGATGAGATGCGTATACATCTAGTCCGGAAACTAGAAGCATTTGAGAAATGGTCCATTGATTTCATTGGAAAAATCAACCCACTTGCTCAACATTCTCACACTATATATATCATCACCGCAACAAATTACCCGGTACGTTGGGTGAAAGCAACCCCTGTTAAAGATTGCACCACCGATACAACAACACGATTCATTTTTGAAAACATAATCACCACATTTGGCTATCCTCGAAGTCTTACCAGTGATAAAGCATCCCATTTCATTAATGAGACACCTCGGACGCTGCTAAAAAACTTCATGATACAACACCACAAATAGTATTCCTTATCATCCATAAGCAAATGACATTGTTGAAGCATTTAATAAGATATTGGAGAAATTTCTTACTAAAAGTTGCTCTGCGAAGGGATGACTGGGATGAATGATAACCTGCAATATTGTGGGCTTACCACACTACAAACAAGAGATTGCATAAATATACCGCTTTCCAGTTGGTTTATGGGTGGGAAGCACTGGTTCTAACAAAATTTATAGTTCCTAATCTCTTTATTTCTCATGCTACCAAGATGTCAATGGATGAATCAATCCTAGAAAGGTTGCAGTAATTATGGAAATTGGATGAACAATGCTTCCTTTTTTACTTACACCAGACAATGGAGAAAGAAAGACAAAAGGCTTGGCATGATCGACACATTAAGAGGATGTCATTTTCTGTTGGGGATCATGTGTTACTGTATGACAATAAGTACCTCAAGCATCTTGGTAAGCTCCAAATGCACTGGATTGATCCATTTTATGTTGCGGAAATTCAAAGTTCTAGAGCTATCAAGCTTGATCAATTAGATGGCATCCTTTTGTCGGGTTGGGCGAACGACGCTCGCCTAAAGCCCTACTTTAGTTCATCAATTTATGATTAATGTGTTCTCTTCAAAGGGGAGTACTAGTTAGGTCCTTAGAATCGTACATTTATTTATACTTAGTGTCCATTCCTTTGTTAGTTATGCCAGTCTTAGCTCGATTCTGTCTTGTATGGTTATTAGGTCAATAAGGCTTTTCAGGTAGTGATCTTCCGCAAGTGATTGTGGTTGGGGAGAGTTTTGGTGCGTCATGTCTTGTTATTTTCTTTTAATACTTGTCTTGTTAGTCATTAAGTCCAATCTTGTATTAGTTATTTCACAATTTGATCTGCTCACCTATCGATAATATTTCCCATTACTCCTTCATCCGATTTGCTAGTCATTTAAGTTATCAAAGAAAGTGGAGTGCTTTGTTATAATCATGAGGGCTTTCTGGGTCTAGTGCATTTCCATAGCATGATGATCAAGTCATTTCAACCTTCCCCTGTACATCTCTCTATATAACCCTGGATCGTTGTCTTTCACATGTCATTCCACTTAGAATTTCTCTAGTTTTTCACTTCATGTCACGTTCTATCGAGTCTACAGTTTGTTGTTTCCCTCCATTTCATTTTGTTTACAATCATCGCTCTAATACCATAGGTCACACCAATAAAACCATCATGTCTCTTTTCCCCATCGACTCCTGTATTCATTCCTGTGATGACCTCCTTGGAAAATATGACAAAGCCACTCTAGTCGACAATGATCTCTCAAACCCCGAAGTTTTCCCTTCCCTCTGCACTGAAGTTTTCATGGAGATGAATGTAATACCCGGTGCCCGATCTAATCTCAAGATCAAATTCAACTTCCACCCATTAAAATAGTCCTCCTTATTGATTTTGCATGAATTACCTGTCTTTGGTACCATAGGGAGGTCACAAGGTGTACTAAGTTCCGAATCAATCTCCTTCATGGAGGTTCGCTATGGTTAGACCAGGAATACCCAATTCATGTTCAGGATATCCATACACTCACCAGATTGTTTTCTTCTGGCTCTGATGTTAATACGACATTCAAGGAGATCAAATAAATTGGTCCAACTACCTGCTCAATGGATTGTTTGACGTTGTAGAAGATGTCCATGCCAGGGCCACTTACTTTATCTTTGAATATCTACTTATTCCTCTCTCCATGTATAAATGGTGTAAACCTGACAAAAAATAATTAACACATATTTATAAAGATGAATCGTTCGCTTATGCATATGCTTTGTGGCGTAGCACCTAAGATACAACCAATCGTGATTTTAATGACCTTGTCTTTGGAAAATGGTACAATAAGATGGTCGGTTGGGAAATGGTACAATAAGATGGTCAGTGTTACCTACAAAGTTTCGAGAGAACCTCTTTAGCTCCTAGACCGATATGCTCACTAGATTTGGTTCGCGGTTGGCCAAAGTAATTGTTATATTCGGCCAATGAATGTTCACCAGGAAACTTTCTCTGTGCGCAAGCTTCCCATTTATCTTAGCGAGAATTCATTCATAGTGAAGTTCTTTCATGGCTTGGTGTAATTTCATGGAATAAATATGATCAAAACTTCCATTATTTTGATTTTATGCACCCTAGGGATTCCACTGACGGTGTTCCTTCTTCCTCATGTAAGAGTCTTACAAATACAAAAGAAGATATCCAACCCTAAGTGAAGAAAGCGTTGGAATGGATTTCGTCAACATATACTACTTGGTCAGAGGTGGGATATTTAGTTTTCCAAGCTACGACTATTTATTCTGTCACACCAATATACATTGCACCAATCATTGTCACTTCCACACTTCCACCAACTACAACTACCACTGCAGTCTCACCTCTCCAACCTACCTCCATTGTAGCCAATGTAATTATTGACCTTACCACTTAGCCTCTTGCGACTACAACATCTGTTGTAACAATCCATGAGGAACATCCCACTTCTCCCAATTCTACTTCTAACGCTTCACCTAGGACTTCTGAAAAAACCATCTCTGACTGACTCGATTTTGTTGAAGGACTGGAAAACCCTACTAACATGGATACTGAACAAGTCGTTGTTACTTCCTCTATCTTTCTTACATCCACTACCATTCCTTCCTCACTATCACTGCCTGTTTCTGAGACAATAGTTCCTAAATCCACTGTCCCTTCTTATTCGCCCAGTTCAATTCTCTCCACCAAACAAGTCACCACTTTTCTCAGTGATCCTCAACATTTTTGGAAAATCATTTCTCTTGATACCGAGTAGCATGATATTGTTCCCTTTATTCCACCACTGGTTCTGTTGTAGCTTCATTAGGAGATATCCAAGGAGAATGACTAGGAGTGGGAATGTTCTCCCTAGGGCCAATCAAAGAAATCAGTTGCTAATGGGAAACCTCTACAAGTCAAGGTCCCACCATCAGATTCACTTTCGATAGATTCCCTCAGTACATGGTCTACGCCATAATTATTCCAGTTTATCCATGCTTCTGTGTCACAAATTGAAGACCTCCTATCCCATATCGAATCTCGGTGTACAAACCTCTTAGCAACATGTGATCAACATCAATAGAAATTCACCCTAGTTACAAGCGAGCGTGACCAACTCTGTATAGATAAGGCCCAATTGGAGCAACCGTTATCAGAGTTTGGCACCAAATTCCAGACTATGTGGTCGACTGTTGTTGCATATGTTGATGAGAAGCCATATACTATTGCTACTTGTTCCCCTGCCAAATTTTGCACATATGTTGTAGTGACATGTATCAAATTAGTTGCACAGAACCAAAAATTGCAGACCCTTGTAACTACGCTTTCCCAGGTAAGTCCAAATCCATCTTCGCAGTATTTGGAGCAGGTTTCTCAGCATATTATTGATGCATTAACCCTTAAGAACACTCTTCCTAAACTTATGCAGAACTCCCAAGACATTTTTAGTCAGGTTTGTGATTGGAGCGGTGTCCTCACTAAGAAAAATTAACATGTTTATCCACTCTAGGAGAAGGTTAAATCACTATTCACGCATGCAATGAACACCTCTAACCTAGAGTAGAAGAAAACACTTAAGATGCAAGAAGATACACTTGAGGACCAGATTAACCAACTAGAGGATGCTTCCCAAGTCACCAAGCGAGTACTCTGGGACCTCTGTAAAAAAGAATAGTGCCACTATCTTGCATTGAGCGCCTTTACAGCCAGTGTGGATGAACAACTACAACAACTGCTTCAGACGCAATGCACTGAGTTCACTGCTGAAGCGACTACAACATTTTTGGGACATGTTTCTATATTATTGAACACATGGAATGACGTTGTTTCCGCATACACCACTTTCAAGGATAATGTCTTGCAGTCAGTACGAGAGTTGGGTCATCCGTTTGAAGGAGAAACAATTGCAGCTAGTGAAGCTCAAGTGATCCAAGAGACGGATGTATCAGTAGTGCATTGACTCGAGGGTGAGCCAATTGATTATGGTTGGGGCCTATTGGGTCATTCATTTTTGAAAATGTAGTAAACAACACTTGCGGAAGGCAAATGGAAAAAGTGGCCAGAAACAAATCATTGGAAGTATACAAGCGACAAAGAAATAAAGTATTGGAACTTGTGTAGCCAAAAATTAGGGAAGTACACGCGGAAGTAGGAAAGTTGAATCAACTTTGAACAAATCAACAAGAAAAAGGGAAAACAGCTCTAGGATTTTGGAAAAAGGGACCAAATCTAAACAGGATTAAGAAGCTACAGAAGAATACCAGATCAAGTGAGCATGCCTATAAAGGAAAGCATAGAGGAGAGAATTCAACAATAATTCTCCATATAGATTGAGTCTTAGTATTAGTGAATTATGTGCCGCAAATCTCTATGTTTGCACGAAAGATCTAGCATATGTTTTGTAGAGGTTGATGTAATATTTCGTGTAACAGAGTCCTGCAGATCTGTCTGATCTTTGATGTAATGATTGAAGCTAATAATAAAATGGAGTTTGGGAGATTATGTGTTTATATTGTGATTATGTGATGAATTAATGGGAAAATTTAACTTTTTAGTTTTATGTGTATAAGAATTTCCATGAATTTTTATGTAATTGTCGCATGTTTCCATCCTCGCATAGTTGCGTAGATGATAGTCGATGTTGATGTGAATTACATTCTGATATTAATCTAGAATCCCTTCACTTTTCTATAGTTCTAGCTTGCCTTGGGTGAGACACTCCTTTGCAAATGGCGTGAAAATTCCAGTGAAGAGATATACTATGATGACTTCCATTGTTGGCAACTCAGGCTGAACCTCGGTCGTTAATAGTTCACATTTTTCCACCAACAATCCTCCCTAATTAGTTGGTCAATGAGTATGAAAATTTTACTATCTCACAAATACTCTCTCTCTGGTATAGGGAAATGGACCCAATATTAAAATACTTCTACTTCATACTAAAATCCAATAATTATCGAAAAAATTACAAGTTATGACTAGCAAAATTATAAAGACAAGTCAATGCATATTGCAAAAAAATCACTCTCTAGGGCAAGGCATATGGTAATCATCATGGTTTTCCTAGAATCCACATTGTTTTGTTGGACCTCTTTGGCTTGGATTCATAAAGGCATTTTAGGAAAAATAGTACAACTCTCATTCCAATGTTCTTTGTCAAGGAGTGATGAAAAATGAAACTAGTCTTAGCCTCTTGGAGGAAACTTTCTACCCCAAAAGTCATTGGGGATTAGGGATTCAAAACCATCGATCTCTTCTCCAAATCATTGGTAACAAAGAAGATATGGTGCCTAATTCAAGGAACATTTCTATGGTATCAAGTCATAAAGGAAAAATACTTCCCCCTCCTAAACCAATTTTGGATTTGATAAGGAAACCTAACAAGAAGGTGCAAAATGGTTCTATCAAATTGAAATCTATCACAAATGCTTTCCCCTCCCATTGGGAGATGGTTGATTTAGAAAAATAGAAATTTGAAATCGGGTTCATGTCCTTATAAGGAAATATCCTTGGACAGGTAGCAAACATAACCATTTTCTCCCAGATAATTTGGTTTGTGCCCTCAATAGGAGATAATTCTCCTATCTAAGCCAAGTTATCAAAATGGATTATGTTGCTTGAAAAATTCAATGGATATCTTGGCAAGAATTAGGACTTAGGGGAGAATGTGCTCTGTTTTCAAACAACTACATCATAACTCTCCATAATACCTTTGTTTCTTTCTTAGACTAGGAAGATCAACTTCTATGGTTCCTTAATCCCACATGAGGATAATAGCCAAGACTAGGATACATTAAATTATCATGGTAAAACAAGTTGATCTTCCACTATGGTGGAGGAGGAAATATTGGAAACTTAAGTGTCAAACCAAATCCAAACATTTTATGTGGCGATTGTTGCATAATAAGGCACTTTCTTGGGGAAAGCTACAAAGAAACTTTCAAGGTCAATGAAGATGTCATCTTTGCAAGAAATATTTTGAAATTAATCATCATCTATCATCATTAGTTGTAAATTCTTCTTGAATATTTGATAGAGATCCATATAGTAATATGTCTCTCTTGTGCATGGGATGGATAAACTATTGAAGAAGCAACAAAATCATGACTTTGCAACCAAGAAACAAAAAATTTCAAATCCATTCCTCACAACTCATGGTATCTAGATTAATGCTAGAAATCATTTTATTTTTAGTGACAAGGATTCCTTGTCGCTCCTCACCTTTGTAATGCACTCTTCAAAGTTTATCCATTTTATTGGATGTTTGAAAAATGACACAAACTCTTTACCAACGGTATTCCATAGGAAATTCAAATCCCAAAATATATGCCATGGGATTTTTTGATGGTATTTCCTACAAAGACCCTGCTTATGAGGGGCAAGTGGCATTATACACTTCACAAATGACCAAAACATTTCATTCTCGATTGGAATTGGGAATGTGTCAAACAACTCATGTGAGCTCATGACTTCCAAGCTTACTCTACATTTATGCCACAAAAAATACCTTAATCCAATACATGTATATATATGGAGATTCATTGCTTGTTATAAAGTGTATGAAAGGGGATTTCATGTTGTAGAATTACACGTTTTTCCCATGATTATGTGATATTAAAAACTGTATAAATGAGGTCTCTCACACCACTTTTAGTCAAAAGGTAGCTTGGCACTGGACCGAGGCGCATGGAAAATCATTGAAAAATCATATGTTTCCCACACTAAATATCTTCATGAATTATGGCTCCAATAATTAATAGATATAATTACTTTAAGATACTTTATCGAACTGCTAGTGCCTTATGAAGGATTGAACAAAAACTTAAGCTTGTTTTCTTATGTATAGTTTGAATTGTTCAGTAATGCTAAAAGCTTATCTTTTTTGTTAATTGTAGTTAGTTCTTATTAGTTGATTTGTACATATGAGTTTGGGGTTATCAACCTATTGAATGCCAAGGGCATATAAGGATGTAGTTTTGTTCATTTTGTAGATATAGAATTACTAACTTATTTCCTTGATAAAAATTCTTTTAAAGTAATTTCATAACTTATAATGTTGATCATATTTCAAAGTGATTCCATTATGATTTGAATTAATGTGAGATTTATTTTCAAGAGCACTGGGATTAGCAATAATATGAAGTACTCAATATTGAATATTTTAAGAATAATTATCACATCTTGAAATGATTTTTTACCAAAAACTCAACCAAGGTGAGGTTTATATGTAATTCACTATTACCAAATAAAAATATGACACATAATCATCTTTGAATTTTATAGTTCCAAGTCAACGATTATCAACGACCCAATTTATTGATATTCTATTGGTTTTAGAATCCAATTCATCACCTATATTTTTTCTTACGAGGCCCATTTTAGACCCAAATTTACTCTAACAATAGAAGGAGAGTAGCTACATTTCTAATAATTATTTAATTTGAGAGCCTCCCAAATTTTCTAGGAACTCCTAGGCACAAACATTAATTTTACTCTTATATAGACATGTAACTAAATGAGTTGAGGGATTCAAAAAATTCTAGGCAATTTTATGGAATGGGGAGCTAGAAGTGATCCAACTGAAAATTAATTCTTCCCATGTGTCCCTCTCCAGATTTTATATCCCATTGATTATCCTCCACATAATTAGTTGATTTGTTGTCAACATTACCTTTTAACTCAAAACATATCAAGGGGATGGAGAGATAGGGAGTAGATGGAGTCAAATTAGTTGTCAAACTCCAATTTTACATTCACACTCGATTAATGCTAACTAACATGTTCCTTGCTCTTGCTTGATAAATTCACCATAAACACTAAAAAACATGGAGGGCACGTAAATTTAATGAAATAGGCTTTCAACTAAAACTTATTTTCCAAATATATAGATATATACTAAAAGAAATTTCTTTGTATCTAAACATTCCAATTAAGAAAAAACTCAAATTAATTTGAGAATATGACAAAAAAATCTAATGATCTAAACTTGCAATATCTAACATAGTGAAATATCTCATATTCCAACATGCCAATATTTCAAATCATAAATAAATATTCTCATAAAAATAATGTAATTATTATTTCTTATAAAAATAATTACAAATTTAAATAAAGAGAAAACCACCCAAAAAAAATAATTACATATTACCAAAATTTAATCTAAACACCATCTAAACACCATTTGAATAATGATCTAAACCATATATTTGATTGAAGCATAAATTATCAATTAAAACACATTTTTTTCCTAATGTAAAAAATGCCCCCTAAATTCCTTACTCTCTAATTCATTATTCTCCTAAATTTCGAAACATTTCAAAGTCTCAGTAATGGCTAATTCACTTTTTGGTATTACATTATAATTTTTAGAGACATGCCATATCTATTAATCATATTCCCCATAATCCTATTTAAAAAAAATTAAGATGTTACCTAATAGACATATATATAACTGATTTAATCTCCTACAAAATAGGAGTTGTCTATAATGTGATTTTTTGGAGATTCCGATGATGGAATCCGGCGGAAGAAATGAGGTTAAATCTCGATTTTTAGCAGTTAAAATGTTTTTTTAACTGCATATTTGGATTCAGCGCCCTGAAAAACCCCTGGGAGCCATTGATTGTGCAGAAACTAGCTATTAAACTTGGGATTCCAATGAATTGCTGCCGGATTTTGACCGGAAAAATCCGCCAGAAAGACTTTCAAAAAGTCGCGTTATAGACTACTCCCTACAAAATATTTCAATATAAAGAGATTTCACCATAACTTAAATCTCAAATTAAAATAGTATTGAGATTTTTCGAGACACACACATTTCAATACAAGGAGATTTCTCCAAAACTTAAATCTTGAACTAAAAGAGTATCGAGATTTTTCGCGATACACATGATTTAATCTCCTATACAATATTTCAAGAGGAGGTTTTCACCATAGCTTAAATCTTGAATCAAAATAGTATTGATATTTTTTTGTCAACTTCAGTGTAACCATTATTATGAAATTGAAGTAATTTTCATTCACACGCATATACATTTTTTAAAGCATAATTTTATGGATTTCTTCTATTTATTATGTATTATCTTTATTGTGCAGGGTATAACACATTCACTTGACCTTTTAATTAGTTTTTGTTGATTAAAAATTATATATATTATATATATATATATATTATTTTCTTGTTTTGATTGATGCATAGATTGGGAATCTTATTCAGCAATCATTACCTGCATTGTCGAATGTGTTGGTAACTCGTGTAATGATATGGTACTATCAAGATATTTTTTAATTCTGATGTAATTCTGAAGCCGTAGTTTAACTAGACGGAGGAATTGCCCGGAAAGTTATGGAAATTTCGATCATATTTAAAGAATTCAGTAAGGATTTTTGTAAATCTAAGTTATAGTTGTTAAACTTCAAAATTTTAGGTGTTTTAGACATTTTTGATGGCGATGAATCCATTTCCACCATAAAAAATAAACACGATCCAAACACTGCCTCTACAAAAAAAATTGAAATTTTTTTGCCCAAATTCTAGCCACTTTTGACCATCCCGGCAATTCCTCCACCTCGATAGACGACTCCAATTCTGAATGTTCATGCGTTTTCACACTTGGTTTTAGGCACCAACCAATCTTTCTGTATTTTAAATAGGAAATAACCGTCTTTTCCAGGTGGACAACCCTCTGAACTTGTCATTACAATTGACCTCAAAGTGATCAGACTCTTGAGAACGCTTATGCACTGTAATATGTTACCACCAAAGTTATGTACGCCTTGTCATGATATTATCACCAAGTTTTTGTACGCTTTGCTTTGACAATTTGCGCAAATAACCAAAGAAAATGAAATCAAAAGGGACGATTGGTAGATACGGATGGAAGCGATCTAGATCCTTCAGAATGAAGTTAACCTCAACATTGTTTGGGCATATATCTCACGTGGTCGGGACAGACGGCTTTCCGCTTCCTCACCTGTGTTCAAACCCTCGTTGCATATTGCGCTGCCCGGCAGCTATTGTGAACATTGTATCTTTGTACATATATGTAAATATTGTGATAAATTGTCATAATTGGGCTACTATATAGCTTCTAATGAAAGACTCGCCCCCACCCCCTCTTTTAAAAGTTAACCTCAACATTGGAATCATTATTTACCATGGTTATTAATATTCCATCTTAGTAATTGTTATTAATATTTTGATATTTCTCAATGTTTATTAATAAACATTAATTGTTGTTGAACTTGAGAATATTGGAATGGCTTTGGAATGGCTCTTATTGGTGAAAAAAAGTGTGATGTTAATAACCTACAATTTTTTTTAATTATTTTAATTTTAAATATATATATATATTATATTATATATATATAATATATTTATATATAATTAATTCTAAAATTTAACTTAAATTTTGATATTTTAATATCATAATTTAAAGTTAAATTTTATTAAAAGAACATTGATTTCATTGGATGCAACTTAGTATATTAAATTATTTGTTTATTTTTTTTAAGGATTTTGAAATTTTAGAAAATGATAAGTTCAAAAATTAAATATAAAAGCATATTGACTTATTTATAAATGTCTAACAACATGGAAGTTTTTTAATGTCAAAAGGGTATAATTTCGATAATGGACTTGTTGCTCAATTAAATTTAGGTATGTCAAAAAGGATTAATCTCAATCACCAATGACATAATCAATACCTTATTGTTGATATAAAAGAAAAAAACAGGGGTTTAATTCCACTCTTAGTAAGTGTTTTTAGATGGCGAGAACTTTATCCATAAAATTAAAAGACTAAACATTTGGGTATGTTATCAAATAACCTAGTCTCGGGTTTCAGTGAAATCTCCATATTTGTAAGTAAAATGTCTTAGGTTCTATACTTAAATGGTCTTGGGAAATTAAATCAAAATTTGTAGCGAAATGTGCTATCAATGCAAAATTAAACTTTTATGTCATTGCAACCCTTGTTCTAATGTAAGCATTGGTTTATACTTTTCAAAATTCAATAATTACACTAAGCGATAGGGAACGCTAGCTATGTGGCCCTATTAAAATTGCAAATAGAGAAAGATTCAACTAATAGTCGCATTAACCATCCCTAATTTAACAAGACTCATGAGAATCAAACATGTGGCTTCTTGAAAACTTCTACCATGTATAATTGGATTTTTGTTGAATAACCTAACCGATTAGAAAGCTTTCAACATACACACGTGTATGCATGTGGCACATGAACTAAAAATGTGTTATACATTGTAAAATATTTCCTAACCATTTTGTGAAATGAAATATTGATTTTCTTGATTCTATTTCATAAATAAAATTGGGAATGGACACATATACAATGCAAAATATATTGAAGAAGTGATTTTTTTTAAGAAAGAAACTTGAAACATGGAATCAAACAGAATAAAGAACCAAAGTTATATCAAATGAGAAAGTTCTAATTCTTGAATGGTATTAATGTTAATGAGTAAAATATTCTAATACATTGTTAAAATTTTAAATGATATTTTTAACAAAATCACAATAAGTGTTTATTGAATAAATTCAGACCATCTTGAAGGTAATTGAACTTTAAATGATATTTTTAACAAAATCGCAATAAATGTTTATGGAATAAATTCTGGCCCTCTTAAAGGCAATTGAATTGACACGCTAGCTTTATTATCTAATTTTGAATTTGATAAAATAGATAATAATCCATTGTGTCATTTACAATTACAAAAAATGATATTAAAATATGCAATAGAGAGAAAGAATTAAACTTCCTTTTAACTTATTCTTCTTTATTTATTTAAGTTAGATATCCCTAACCCTTTGGTGCAACCGTTTTCCTCTTCTTTTACAAATTATAAATAAAACATAGTAATATTTGGAAATTTTTAGGAGTTAGAGATAGAAAGAAAATAATAATTACACATTTTTATTTTGAAATTGTTTTTTGTTTGTTTAATGTTAAATAATATTTTTTCTATTATTTGGTAATTTTAATAGCAAAGGAATTCAAAAAAAACATATTTATATTATATGTAAGTGTTATAGCTAAATTTTAAGCTTTGGAAACATTGGTTAGAGTATTCAAAAATTGTAAATGTGTATTATTATGATGAGTTTTGATTCATGTGAGTTTCAATAATAGATTTTGTAATGTAAAATTTTGTAAATATGTTTCACATGGATTCCTAATTGGACATAAGACTAAGGTTCAATTAAAGAATGACTAGGTATTAAAAGGTACATGTCGAGGTCTATGTAATATAAAAATTAATGCTAAAATATATTATAAAATGGTCCAAGATGACTACTAGAAGCACAAGGATGCTATGAATCCACAAGAAGGAACGATGAAGATTGTCCATAAGGGAGAAACTCTATCTTACCCAATGTTCACTCAAGAACTCTTCCATATTTTTTCACCATGTACCATAAATGAAACTCACCAACACCTTCAACTCGGAGCATTGATTATGAATGCATAAGTGGTTGGTGAAGGAAAATCTACCTCACATAAAGAAAGAATATGGGGATGTGTTGTGTAAATAAAAGTAATATCATTTTCGGTAAATGTAACAATTTCTCATTTTAGTTTCCTGATTCATTGTATGATTTCCATTTTCCAGTCCAATGCTACATTTTCATATGATCTTTGATCTCAAATAAAGGGTTCCCTATAACTAATACCAAAAATCCATAAATACGAATTTTGTGGGCATAAACACTACGAAAAATAGGATCCATCATCTACATATTTAAGTTGTTTATTGAATCCTAAAGAAAAATGACCTCACCAAGTTTCTCCTATAGGAAAATCAATAATTAGGCTCTTCCTACATGCATTAGAGCACAACCTAGTGGTGATTTTCTAAGGAACTATATAGGGAAGAAGGGAATGCCTAACTTGTGTTGTGTATAGCTATGAGGAGAGTTTTATCGTTTATTGAAGGTTGGATTCAGAGGTGTCTAAAGTGTCTTGAAGTGGAAGGACCATAAAAGTCTTGATGTTTTGGGTTGGTCAAGAGTGTTTTGAGCTCATAATTTGTTTATTTTCCTTGATGGTTTTATGGTAAAACTTGGAGGCGACATTTACACTAGATGTCTATGGATAAATGAATTGCTTCTATACAACTAGTTTCATGGATGACTCTTTTATTAAAAGATTAGTGTTTAATCTCTATTTTTCATTTTTGTAATTTAGTTCTTTAGATTATGACAATGAGTTTTGTGTACATTACTTTATGGTTCTATTTGAGAATGGAACTACACATCCACTATGACGCTTCTCATCATTGTATATTTAAATTCTATTTTGCATCCTTGAAGTTGCAATTAAGATGCCTAAGTTATATGTTATGACTATTTTGGAAAAACTTGTTTTCAGTTGCTAAATCTAGTTGGTCAATGGTCAAAATATTAGGGTTGGATGTGGGTTCCCTAAGCCAACTTTGAGGGCATGGACATGTACAACAAAATAAGTTATGATGATGATGATGATAATAATAATAAATTCATATATATATATGTAAACCCAAAAAAACTCTCTTCAAATTAGGTCTAATGAAAAGTCCATGACCTATTCATTCAATTTACATGTAAGTTGTCATTTGTATTTATGTTTGGTGGCGAGGAGGAATGATTGTTATCCTCCCCAATTAGGTTCAATTCCTATAAGCGACATGCTGAACTTTTTAGCTCTATTATGTAGCGCTGACTTTCTAATGCTAGAAAGAAGTCTGGTCTGTTTGGTTGTGTCCAAAAGGGGGCTTACATTGGTCACTTTTCTCTTTCTTCCCTCACCTCTCTCACCTTTAATCTTCCTCATTTCCTAAATGAACCTTCTAAATGTGACAAAATTCCCTTTGGCCTCAGCCCTAAGCGCAAAGCTAAACTAACCATAAAACCTTATCCATATGCCTTGTGCGCTCGTAACCCATCACACCACATCCCCACCGTTGATCAGCCCCCACCAATCCAACAGCTCGCATCGCACTCGATAAAGGTGACCCCCTCTACCACTCTCCACCGTCATATCATCTCCACCAGATCTGACGGCCTTCCCACATATCACGAGAACAACTAGATCGAGCGATAGCGCGAGATGAGGGTGGTTTTTCTCTCTCATCCGCTGCTATGTGTCATTCATTAAGTGGAATTGCTCGGCCTCGTGCAATTACCACTTAGCACCCGAAAGTCGTGCGATGAAAATCGTTACCGCCTAAGTAAACCACCCCCACCTGTTAGCGCCCGTGCAACTCCATCGCTTGATAACCGTCCGATCTATCTGCTGCAGATCTAACAGCCCTTATGCACCCCACTCCCACCTCGGCCAATAGCCTTCGCCGAGCCATCTTCGCCATTCATCTTCCCGATCTGACAGTCATCTCTCTCGCTCATCCCAACTGTCCACTTACCCATGCATCCTACGTCCTACAACCATTCTGTTGCCCGAACCAACTCTGCCGGTTTGGTTACAGTAAGATCTCCAACAACCACATTAAGCAAAAAATATGGCCAAAGGGAGAAAAGGACATAACACAGCTCTGTAACAGAATTTATCAGTCATGGACTTCACTGTTGCGAGCATTCTAACCACCTAAAGGACAACACAGCAGTTGTGCATATCAGATTTACACAGTAAAGTAATCAACCTCGTTCAGAGACTCCATTAGGCAACTAAATGCAGTTGGTGGTCAATTAAGACCCCTCCATACCTAAACGGTCAGGTGCCATTGTAATGTAAACTTATAAATACCCAGAAGAAAGATGTAATCAACATTTGCATTTGATGTAAGATTCAACTTCTGGAGACTATAGACACTTTGTAACTTGCAGTGTCTCATCTTCATTTTCAGCAATGCAAGCTTCTTTTGCTGTTAACTGCTCACTATCTAGTTTCTTCTATTCTAAGCTTGTGCCTGATGTGTTGTGTTCTTGATCTCTTGATGTTTAACACTAGATAACCGTCATGTTATCTTTGTGTTAGAATATTGAATGCATCACTGAACAGGTTGCTCAGGTTTCTTTTTATCTGATGCAAGAGAGTTTTCATCCTGCCTTTGCATCAATAGACTAGAGTTGCAGGTTTCTTTATTAGTCACAGCCGGCCATCACATGGTCTTGTGTATTTGCTGGTGTGGTTAGTATTCTTCATATTCACCTAAATATCTAAACTGTGAGCATTGGTGGTCTAAAGCCTTGTAGTCTAAGGGTGTTCATGCATGTCTAGAGTGAAACAAAGTAGAAGTGGTTATCTGGCTTGAACCAAACCATCATTCCTTCCATTAAAACCTTGCAACGATAGTTGAATTTATATGTTACCAGGCATCTCCAAGCTACAACCTAGGAGAGTTTCTTGGAATCCTAACAGAACTCATATTGAGTATATTGCTGTAATGACTTTGAGCCTTGTTGTCATACGACCTTAAGCCCTACAGAATATCTTACTCTTGTTGATGTGCATGAATAGATAATGTCTCCAAACCTTCTTGATATAAATAATTCCTTTGGCCATTCACTAACAAGATATCAACCTTGAAAGTGTGTTACCATGAAAATGAAATTGAGAAACAAATATACTTCATCTGCACCATGGGCACAAAAGGTACCTTGGTTGGTGCTATGTGTTAGAATAAGTTTGGCTTTGAGGACATTAAATACCTATTTGTGGGTTTCCTTATTGAGACCCCTTTGTTAGTGTCAGGCCAGGGTAACTCCAGAATGACTGAGCGAGAGAAAACTGATTGATCTTATTCATTAGCTGACATATATTTATATACATAAATACAGGCGGATCAGTTCATCTTCTGGATGACTGTCCAGTTCACCCATCCGTTTCGGATTAGGTGTCAACATTCCCCCCCTTAATCTGAAGGGATGTTGGTGAGTCCAAGCATCGTTCTGAATCTTTCAAGCTTTTCTCTT